>RJWT010029451.1:0-14911 GCA_004365215.1 Cuniculus paca | reverse complement strand
TATTTACCCTGCTGGATTTTGAATTTGTTTTGGTCCCAATGCTTTGTATCCTCCTGTTTGTAACTTTTGGAGTGAAAATGTTTGTCTTGTGCCTGTGCATGTTTGAAGCATTTAACTTTGTTTTCGCTTGTACAGGGACTTGCAGCTAAGAGTTTGCCTTACATTTCAGAGACTTGGGACTTGGATTTTTCAGCAATGGTGAAATTGTTTCAATGCTGAAACTGCTAGGACTTTGGCAACTATTGCAGGTGGACTAATGCCTTTTGCATAAAGGGATGTGCATGAGTCTTTGGGGGTCCAACAACAAAATGTTGTGTTCTAATGTAATGTAATGTAATGTTGATAGACTTAATGCTGGTTCTTAAGGATTGTTAAACTGGGTTACAATGTGCAAGTTGCAAAATGGTAAGAATTAGCATAACTTGGTGTTCGAGGCTGCTTCAAAGAAATATGTCTGGCTGCCAAGTTGACAAGGGGTGGATGTTATGGTTAATACATTGTGTCAAGTTGCACAGTTTAGAAGTTTAACTGAGAGACTCAGCAGGGAGCCAGAGTTCTTACTGTGTAAATATCCTCATCCTGTGCAAAGGAAGGCAAGGACATTTTGTGTGTTACACGTACCCTGAAGAGGGGGGCGCTGAGTACAATTTAAGGGTAAAGAAGAGGCTTGCCTTTTCTCTTTTGCTCTAGCTGCTTTTGCTTGCTGCTGCCTTGAAGTGTTGCCCCAGTGCCATGCCATTCTGCTTTGGAGCCAGCTGATTATGGACTGAAATCTCCAGAACTGTAAGCTAAATGAACCTTTCCTTGCTTCATTTTGGTGTCAGGTATTTGTGTCAGCAATGAAGAAAAAGTAACCAAAACACTGTGATTCGAATTCTGGGGAAAAAATTCTGTAAGCTGGTGCCATTCTGGAACATGGGGCTCTGTAACTTCCTTCTCCAAGCTGTCTTTCAATTTTGCAATTTTGAATTTGCAAAGGATGCAGCCCTGCTGCTGCTTGTTGTGTTGTCAGGATATGATTAGAAGAATAAACAAAACAAATATTCTTAAACAGTAAAAACTGACAGGAGCCTGGACACACTGTTCCACTGTGACTGTATTTATAAAAGCCCTTAATTTTTAATAAAAGACATGTAATGACACCTTGGGTCAAAAAAAGGAGCCAAATGTATCTTGCCTGCAAGAAACACATCACCATCACTAATGCACACATACTATTTATGAAATGATGGAAAATGATATTCCAGGCAAAGAAACTCTGAAAGCAAGTCAGATTACTCACACTCATAGCAGATAAAACAGACTTCAAGCTAAATTTAATAAGAAAAACATAAAAACCCTGCCTGTTATTATGGAACAATCCAATCAGAATCTGTCATGATCACAGCTATATTTTCAAAGAAATTCGATGATTTCAAATTTGTACAACAAACACCAATATACATAAAGAAAAGATAATCTCCAATATAGTAATTGTGATTAAATTCCATGCTCCACTCTCATAAATTAATAAATCATCTAGACCAAAAAAAAAAACACAAGAAATAATGTAATTAAACTACAGTATAACACAGTTGTACTTAACAGGCCTCTTCAGAATTTCCTTTTCAGCAACAGCTACTCATGAAACTACCTCTAAATATTCTAAAACTGTGTTTTAGGACTTAGTTTGGCTACTACAAAAAGATAAAACTCATTGTGTACCAGACAGCAATGGAATATTAACAGACATCAATAGTAACAGAAATTATGGGAAGTAGAGTCAACTTGGAGTTTCAGCAATACACGTTTGAATTAGCAATATGTTTTTAAAGCATGAAAGGCAGACGAAAAAATTTATATAGAGTCAAACAAAACTGGAAATCAAACTCCTTACAAGCTTTGGAAAATTTTGAGGGCACCGAGAAGGTACTTATTGATGAGTACACAAGTTACAAAATCAGAGCAGTATTAAATGGGCAATCTAATGGTACATTTTAAAGAAATAAAGTAACAAGAAGTCAAACTTCAAACCAGTTGAACCATATAAATAATAAATATCAGTTTAACTTAATATAATAAAAGCAAAATCAATACAAATGACTGATGAAACAATGAAAAAACAAAAATGTGTTCTTTGAAAAGATAAAACATTTGTAAAAAGTTAAAGTAACAAAAAAATTACAGCCCTTTTTTATCTCTATTAAAACTTGAAATATTCTTTTGTGATTTAGTAATTGTTACCATATGAGAATATCTTGAAATAAATAATACCTAAAGAAAAGTCTTCAAGTGCCAGATATTTCAGGAAATTCTTCCAATGTGCTTATGTTAAATTTTTCATATATTTTAATATAGAAATTTTGTCTAATACAATCGAAACTGATAAAGATATGGAGGCACATTCTTGTGATGCACTGGATGAATATTAAATATGTAAAACACATGATTCCTTAAGATTTTAAGATATAGTGATACTGAGAGAGTTTGAATAAAATAACGTGTTTTCCTCATTGAGATGAATCTTAACAAGCCTGGGAAGATTTTTTAAAAACCTGGCAGGACTCCTACCAACCTCGGCCCAGTGCCAGCCTGTGTGCTGTGGGCTTGGCCTCTGTGGTGCAAGTCCCCATAGGCTTTCCCAAGCAAATACATACACAGACAGCAAACCACCTGCATGTCAAGATGGCCTGGATTCATGAGCCTCCAAGGGTTTCCACTGGTATCACCGCTGAGGGTACAGGGATAAGAGGTGAGCGTGTGGGCTGCCTGTAAAATATTCCGTAAGGATCAGCAGAAAGCATGGCTTTCTTCATGTGATGTCCTTAAGACTACAGACAATCATCCAATCTCGTGAAAAGAGATAAGGTATATATTCTAAATATATGTTTTAAAAAATTCATTGCATGAAGTTCATACTCTTGAGAAAGTACTTATAATAATTTTGCTGGAACCAATCAAAAACTTCAAAATATGTGAGTAAGAAATTTATAAATTGAGAAGTTTCATCTGAAAAGCTTAAAAGACAAGTTTTACTAATATGAGTTCAAACAATAGATGCATAGACAAAAGAATCATAGATGATCGATGATTTTTCTCTAAAAATAGGTAAAATAAAGGTGACCTTTAAATACTTGTAAGGTGTTTTTAAAACATGGATATGCTTTATTACTGAAGCAATTGTTTCATACAATTCTGCAAAAGATGGATGTGATTCCTGACATGTAAAATGAATTGAAAATGAAATTGAAAGTACACACAATGACTGATATTACCTACAAATTATTTTTCTGGATTTATAGTAATACTGAAGTAAATATTCAATGATACTTATTTTGAAATTATTGTTACTTTAAGAAAATAAGAACAATATATTGTAAAGTGTATATGAAAAATTATATAAAATCAATTTATATTTGGAAATAGAAGATGATAGAATGTTTTTAAGGAATCATGATATTTACAGAGATTACTATGTTTGAAGAATAAACATTGTTAACTTAGGAAGAGCAGTTGTATCATGTCTGGATCAAGAATCAAGACATGTTCATTACATGTACTCACTCTTTGAGATGAATGTAGACTTCATGCACTCTAAACAAGAATAAAAAAATAAATAAAATATGGAAATTTAAAAATGAAAATTCCATTATATGTAACATGAACTAAACAACATGAATTATATTCTCTAGAGGTAGGAATATTTTCATGCATATATGGGATGTGTCCTATTAAATGTTGATTCTCTGGAATTTACTCTTTTGGATTGCTGTCTAAATTGAAATCATGACATAATAATCTAACCATATTAGGAAACTAGTGTAGTAATCTCTACAAGAACAGAGAACTTCCAAATTGACTTTAAAGGCAGGGGCTACAATTTAACAACTCTGCTTTGAATATTAATTTATACATAAATTGCTTGGATCCATAGGAAGCCGAGGACATTTACAACACTAGGTTGAGTCAGGTGGGAGTAGAATTAAACTGCATTCCTTTGAAATGAAGAGAAGAGCACAACATTTGGGAGCCAAAATTCTCACTAACTGTAGGGGAAAATATGCTTTTTTATGTCACTTGGATATTTGTGCATTTATTTTTCTTTTCAAAGACCACAATGTCATGGATCTAAAAGTATATTTAAAGTTTTATACCCATTACTTTAACTCATATGAATCTTTTCATTATAAAATAGTTTTCATCTAAATTTTATATAATACATAAAAAACTTTTACACTAAAGCTTTCAAAAAGAGCTTTTTTTAAATTTAAACTCACTACAAAGCATATTTAAATATGCTATATTTCAATTAATGTAGTACTGTTGGGATTATCAGTATGTGAGTCAGCAGTATATTTTGTATGCTTACAGATAACTTATTGGAAGTGATTCAGATATTCATAGGAATAGTGCTTATTTAAATCATACATTCATTTAATGCTATGGCTAAATATAATACATCACACAGTTAGCAATAGATGAATATCTGTTTTACGCACAGTACAGTCATTTAAATATTTTTTAACAGAACGAATGACCATTTTAGAAATTGTTGATAGCTTTTGCCTATTAAATACAAATACACACAAAAATTAGGAAATAATGTCCATGAAAAATACAGGGAAGACAAGTACAGAGATGAAAATGATATCATTGTAGATATGTTGATGTTGGCAATGGTGATGATGAAGTTGTAAATATCACAGCTGTTAGTGATAGGCCATCCCAATTGTCCTGGGTATACTCTGATTGGGAGCCAGTGAGTTCCATGCACTCCAGAGAATGCTGGCCTGGTTTTAGGTTTCCATGACTTCTCTCTGACACATGATTATAGAAACTGTCTTCACAATGGTGCAGCTCTGATGAACCTTGCAGAACATAAGAAGAGAGGAAGTGATCAAAGTGTATTTAAAACATGGTAAGAGGATTCTTGAGTTTTTTTTTTCTTTGAGATTTGTTTTCTTTTAAAAATCTATCTTCTGAAGTGTTTTTATTGTGTTTCTAGAAAAGCAAATGCAAATAATCTTTTGTAAATATGAAGAAGTTATGAAATAATCAGGCTTCCAGAAGAAAACTCATAGTTGGAGTGATAAAACTTTCAGAAGTCCGGATCAATAATTATACTTTTTATTGATTTATATACATACACTTACAGTATAAGGTCTCATCTTGATGGCAACTGGTTTTGTAAGTAGATAAAATATCTGAGTTGGATGCAGATATATAGATATATGATATTTTCATAAATTCAGGATTCATACTATATATTTTGTTCACAGATGTGTGCCAATTTCAGATAAATGTGTAAGGCAGAAAGTGAGGATCATTTTACAAAATAGTTTGTTCTTTATTAAAGAGCTATAATAGCTGAATAAGGCAACATGGATAATATAAGGAATTAAAGTATCTTCTTATTTTTTTAAGAAACATAGCATTAGCAGGGACACTTAGAAAAAAACTGAACAAATACCTGATGGAAAATTACACTCAGACCTCTACTGACTTCATCCTACTGGGCCTGTTCCCCCCATCAAATGTGGGCCTTGCCCTCTTCATTCTCATTGTCCCCATCTTCCTAATGGCCCTGACTGGCAACCTGTCCATGGTCCTGCTCATCCTCCTGGACCCTCCCCTCCACACTCCCATGTACATCCTGCTCAGTCAGCTCTCCCTCATGGACCTCATGTACATCTGCACCACTGTCCCCAAGATGGCTTCTGGTTTTCTCTCTGGAAACAAATCCATCTCCTTCATCGGGTGTGGGTTTCAGAGTTTCTTCTTCCTGACTTTAGCAGGTACAGAAGGACTGATCCTGATGTCAATGGCCTATGACCGTTATGTGGCTGTTTGTTTTCCTCTGCACTACCCCATCCGCATGAACAGAAACATATGTGTGCTGATGATACTGGGATCTTGGACAATAGGTGCTATCAATGCCTGTGCTCACACAGTGTACATCCTCCGGATTCCTTACTGCATGTCCAGGGCTATCAATCATTTCTTTTGTGATGTCACAGCCATGCTGATTCTGGTCTGCATGGACACCAAAGTCTATGAGTACACCGTGTTCCTGAGTGCCATCCTCTTTCTTCTGTTGCCATTCATTGTCATCATGTTTTCCTATGGGAAGGTTCTCCTTGCTGTCTACCACATGCACTCACAGGAAGGCAGGAAGAAGGCCTATTCCACCTGTAGCAGCCACCTCACTGTGGTGACTTTCTACTATGCTCCTTCTATATACACCTATCTCTGCCCAGAGTCTCTCCGATCTCCAGCAGCAGACAAGGTCCTGGCTGTCTTCTACACCATCCTCACCCCAGTGCTCAACCCTGTGATCTACAGCCTGAGAAACAAGGAGGTGCTGGGGGCCCTAGGACGAGTGACTCAGAGAATCTACTCTATGAAAATTTAGGTAAATTTCCACCTCAGTATATTTGGCAGGGTATCTCCACTTGAAAAGTTTTACTATTCAGGACTTAAAAATGAATTTAGTCTGAAATATTTCAAATTCATGATGTGTGACATAATATTGAATGCTCTGTTCCCTAATATTCATTTTTGATTATTGCTTCTTTCTCATCAAATAATGTGCATGTTTTTCACTAAGATGAATTTAGTAATTTATTAACATAAATATCAAAAGAGGTAATAGTGAAACTTTTGAAAGTCTTTCAGAATAATAGTGAGGTCAAGGATGTGGTTGAATGTTCAAATTTCGAAAATAGTATTTCAGAAGACGCATTGCCATGATTTCCTTTCAACTTCTCCAGCACATTTGAACTCAGTTTTCTCTGTCCATGCCACTGCCTAAAGCAGCTTTGTGGGGCTTCTTTCATGAGCGTCTTTATTGTGCATTGTGGCTGTCATGGTACCCTGAACGCATTCAAAATATTTCCCTCATGTGGACGTTTTGGATTTGTGAAAGCGTCTGAGTTCTGACAGCTCTAAAACAAGAACACCAGGCAGATGAGGGCAACTGACTGCCGAGTTTAGATGAAGCTACCTTTTCTATTAATGGGAACTGGTGTTAGCTAGCGCTGTAACTTCTTCCATTCGCAGTGCGTCTCATTAAAGAGGGCTTACAGAAGCTGCTCAGAGAGGGGCAAGAACACTGGAATAAGGTAAATGCGCTTACAGTGAGGAGAAATACTTTCAGGGTGACTGATACTTATGTGGTTTTTACTGTAATCCTTTTTAAAGTTTAAGCATTCATAGTATGTTGTGATTATTCATTGCATTGGCATGTCAATTCTATAATTTTTTACCTTTAAATTTAGTAGATTAGCACAAAATTAAAATAAGTGTTTTAATGGCAGCTTGAACTGAAAACAATGATGCTTTATTTATTTATTTAATAACTTACATGTAAAGACACTGCATAGCTTCGATACATTTTACTTAATTTATGATAATTTACTCTCAGGGTGTACTCTTAGACATGTTGTGAAATTGATCTTTAGTTCCCAAACACTCAGGGAGATGTTCCCATGGAGATTATGGAGGGATTCCCCTCAGAATGAAGAGGGGCAGTTTTGTGCTTGTCATGAGACAGACCTTGGATTCACATGATTTACCTGTTTAAAACCTACTGAGGTGACAAATATCGTGTTTGCCTATAGATCAATAATAGTGTCTGGAAAATATCAACTTACGTTTTACTTTTCACTGTGAGGGAAATGTTGTGTCTGTTGAAAAGTGAATTTTTCTGGTAAAATTGTCACTGCTTGAGGACAGCTGGAGAAAAGTGAGTAGAATATTGCTCGGGAAAAGCCTCAGTTTACCCAAAGCATGGCGATGGTGGTGACTGTGTGTCCCTGTGAGGACCATCCTGTCTCAGACCGGAAGATCATGCTTCAGGAATGACATGAACATGGCAATGCTCACTTAGGGTTTGTAATGATACTAACTCAATCTTTTGATTACAGAAGGACAAATGAGTGTGACTTGTTTCTCTCAATAATTATAAATGACCCATTTATCACCAAATGAAATTTTAACCTACATTTTTCCATAGAAAAATATAGGAAAGGGTAGTATTTCTTCTTGTTGAAAATGATGTATCATTCACTCATGCAGTGATCAAATTTATAGAAAAATATTTGATCGCTGCTCCTTGTGACTGCTGTCCTAGTACTACCTGAGCACTTATTACTCAGAATATTACTAAGAATATTACTAAGCACTTAGTGTTTGTGGGGCACAAATTTTCCATTGCACTCAAAATGGAGAAAGAACAGGACAGTTTGCAAGTTAACTTCATCCGTGTGTTTACATTCAAATAAATGATCTTGAAGGATGGCAGTGCAGGGCTCTAGGCTACCCATCAAAATCTTGGGCAGCTGTTGATGAAGGAGAAAGGCATGATTAACTTTAATATCTGTATACAATCACTTTTTATTATCCAAACCAGAGGCATTTATTTATTTATTTATTTATTTTCTTTTTGGGGCAACGGGGATTGAACTCATGACCTCAAGCTTGCCAGGCAGGCGCTTGGGCCACTGAGCTAAATCCCCAGCCCTTGTCTTTTTGAAACAGAGTCTCACTATGCTGTTCAGGCTGGCCTTGAGCTCACTTTGTAGCCCAGGCTGGTCTCAAACCCACAACGATCCTCCTGTCTCAGCCTCCTGAGTGCTGGGATTACAGGCGTGAGCCACCAAGCCCAGTTAGAGGCATTTTTTGAATCATTTAAGGTTATTTCAAAACAGAAAAAAGCTAAAAAGGTCATGTTATATCTTGGGACAAGGACATCAAGTGTGGCAAACAAGAGAGTATAAACACTAGACACTCAATTTACTTAGAACAAAAGTTTTACCTATCTTATTTAACAGTTTTTTTTTCTGAAAATGATCTCCAAGTCTTCCATTTGTTCGAGGTTGGTAGTCTATCTTCTTCATCTCTAGTGTGTCAGGTGACCTGGATGTTACCCTGGATGGGGAATCCAGCTATGTGCTCCATGTACCATAGTGGCACCAGAGATGGTTAGAAGGGTTGTGTAAGAGTTTCTTCATTTAGGGGTAAGTTAGTGTTATAGTTCACCTTCCCTCAGGGAGGGAAAATAATAAAACTAATAGTGGGAGGAATGACAAAATAGTCCAGAAGCTTTCAGGAGGCAAGAATAAAAAGCTACATCAAATAAAATGATACAAAACATGCATGACCAATTTGACAAAGAAAAGTCTGTGGAATGGTTACACTCAGAAACCCAGGAGATTAAAAATTGTATTGAAAATGCGGACAGTGTAGGTAACCACTGTGAAGAAAGATTTTCAATACTAGAAGAAAATGATGCATTGAAAGAACAACTACTAATAAACCTTTAAACAACAGGAGAACATGAAAAATGCATCAAATATCTGCTAGCTGATGCAAAGTAGACTAAGCTAAAATTAATTGGAATAAATGAAAAATTAGAAGGCAACACAAATGGCACAAAAATTATTTACAGAAATAGCAACAGAAAATTTCCTAAAGATAAGGAAAAATAAACAAAACATAAGCAAGGTATCATATTGTACTGAAAGTACTATAAGTTTATTACAGGGACAAAGCCATCAAAGATCTTAGGAAAATACAATGAATCACATAAAGATAAGCCCATTAGAATCAGAGCAGACTTTCCTACACAAAACTTAAATGGTAGGCGAGCATGGAGGAAAGAACTTCAAGCCCTAAAGATAAAAACTTCCTTTGTCAATTTATGTGTCCTACAAAACTTTCCTTCCAGATTGTTCAAGAAATAAGGTATTTCCATTATAAGTGGCACCTCAAGAAATTCATGACCACCAAATCAATACTGTAAAAAATTATAAAGGATATCCAAAGAGAGACAAGCTAATTTTGACAATAAATCGAAAAGAATGAATACACCTGGTGGGATAAGCAGTTAAGCTAAAGGAAAATGTAAGAGAATCAGCAACAGGAAACTAACTTTATCAGACAAGTATGTTAATGACCCTCTGTTTTAACTCACTATCTGAATGGTCTCAATTCCCTAATTTAAAAATACAGATTGGAAGAATGGTTCAAGAAACTAATCCTACAATAGACAACACACAAGGAATACATTTAATTCATAAATAAACTGACAGATTAAAAATCAAAGAAGGGAAATCAATATTCCATGGAATGAGAAACATGAAAGAAAAGCAGAACAATGTATCTTAATTTCAGACAAAGTGCATTCAAGCTAAGACTGATCAGAGAAGCCGAAGAAGGTCACTACATATTGGATAAGATAATAATTTAACAAGAAGAGATAACAATTGGAACATACACATACTAGCACACCCAACTTCATGAAACAGATACTAGTGGAAATGAAAAGTCAGACAAACACCAGTGAAATTGTAATGGGGGACCTCAGTACCTCACAGTCACAAATGGACATATCAAGCAGATGAAAAAGAAATGAAAGATTATTCAGAGTTTAAACTAAAACTTCAGACAAGTGAACAATAAATATCTACAGAGCATTACATGTAACTGCAAAATACTATACATTGTTCTCAGTGGCACATGGGACTTTTTCCAAAATATACCATATATGAACGCATAAAACATATATAAGTAAGTTGAAAGGAGCCAAAATTATCTCATAGATGTGATGACATCATAGTGCAGTGAACCTAGAAATCAATGGCAAAAGAAACCTTGGGACACCTGTAAACACATGGAGATTAAACAATACTTTCTTGAGTGATCAGTGAGTCGCAGATACAATTAAAGGAGAAATTAGATATCTCCTGCAAATAAAAATGCCAGTACAACATACAGGAACATATAGGACACAATACAAGCAGTTCAGTGAGGAAAGATTTTAGCAGTGAATTCCTACATCAGAAGAACAAAGAAAGTTCATTTAAATGACCTAATCATGCACTGCAATGTCCTAGAAAAGAAGAACAATCCAAACCCAATCTTGTACAAAGAAGAAAATTACAAAGATCAGAAAAAAAATTAATGAAATTGATTCTCAAAAACAAACCATCAATCAATGAATTGAATAGTTGCATTTTTTTTAAAGAATAAGTAAAACAGACAAACTATCAGACAGTCTTACCAAAGTAAGGAAAGAAAAATCCCAGATCTATATAACTGGAAATAAAAAAAAAATCAAAATCACAACAGACTCTTACAAAATACAGATCATTGGTATCTATTTTGAGGAAATTGTACTTCAATGTCATGGAAAATTTATAAGAAATATTTAGATTCATTCCCGGATATGTATGAACTACTAAAACTGAATCAATAAAATACAGAAATCCTAAATAATACCGTATCAGTCATAGACATTTAAGAAGTAATAAAAAACCTACCAACTCAGAAAAGTTCAAGTCCCAATAGACTCATAGCAAAATTCCACAAGAATTTTAAAGAAGATCTAATGCCAATGTTTCTCAAATTTAATGAAATCAAAAAAGAAGAGCACTCTCAAACTTTTTGCTGGAAACAAAGTTCTGATTCTAAAACCAGAAAAGGGCCCACACAAAAAAGCACAAGTACATGCCAAACTCTTTAATTATCATCATGCAAAAATCCCCATTATTGTACTGCAAACAAAATGCAGGAAGGCATCAAGAAAGAGCATACTCATGACAAAGCAGGATTTATTGCAGGGATGCATGGATGGTTCAATATACAAAAATT
This sequence comes from Cuniculus paca, assembly GCA_004365215.1. Lineage (NCBI taxonomy): Eukaryota > Metazoa > Chordata > Mammalia > Rodentia > Cuniculidae > Cuniculus > Cuniculus paca. The sequence continues at coordinate 3,280 of RJWT010029451.1, read as the reverse complement.
AATACATGTAGCAGCAAATAAATAGGAGCAAGAACAACAACCACATGATCATAGATGCAGAAAAACTTTTGAAATAACCCAAGATCTATTCATGATAAAAAAAATGCTCTGCAGAAAAAAGGAATTAAAGTTCTTTATCTCAAAGTAATAAATGCATTCTATACAAACTAACAGCCAACAACATACTAAATGGAGAGAAGCTGAATGGTGTTATTCTAAAATCAGGAACAAGACAAGACTCTAATATCTCTGCTAGTGTTCAGTACAGTTCTTGAAACATTACTGAGAACAATTAGACCAAAAAACATAAATAAAAAGGATGTAGATAGGCAAGGAAGATGTTATCATTACTTTCCAATGACATGATCCTGTACATATAAGACTCAAAAAATTCCACTAAAAGACTGCCAGAATTAATTTAAAAACTCATTAGTGTATCAGGATCCAAACTGAATGCATGAACATCCAGTTATTCCTACAGGTGGAATAGGCCTTTTTCCTGCCTTCCTGTGAGCTCATGCAGAAGACAGCAAGGAGAATTTAAGATCCTTAGATCTGTGATTCTACAACTTTACTGAATATCAGAAGTCCTGTGAAACTTAGTTGATTATGCTTTGAGAAGCCATATCTTCATTGAAAACCTAATGTGAATTTTGATGGCATTGTAAACTTGATTTCAAAGCTTCGGTAGCCTATAAACCAGTCCCAACTTTAGCAGATTAAGTGATTTTTGTTGTTGTTTGATCTTACTTTGTGTTTCATCTTGTTACTTACTTCACATTCTTGGATAATTGTTATAAATATATTTCAAGTCTCTTCTTCTCTAAAATATGCATAGTAATAATACTGCTTGCTTTGTAATATTTCTAGAATAAATACATGACATACTACTAAACAATTTGGATGCTGACTGGTCCCCTATAAATGTTCCTCCTTCAACGTTCAACATCAAAGTTGCCTTTTAGAGACCTGTGCTTATTATGCCTTTGCGTTTGGTGTCATGGACTGGACTTGAGCCTTGCTGCAGGCTGAGTGTGAATCATACAGGAGAGGCGTGACAGTGAGGGTGGCACTGAGTGGAGTCGGAGTTTTGCACGAAGATCAGGGAGGTTTCATCCTCCACGTGGGGGAACACAGAAGTTACCGTAAAAAGCAAACAATAAAAAAAAGACAATATGCATCAGTAGCTTGTCAAATCTTGAACTTTAAAGCAATGGAGTTGATTTGTTTTTTGTTTTACTTTATTATATTTCCATTGAAGATACCTTAGTTATATTCCTTGAATAAAATTTCACAAATTAATATTCTGTCATTTCCTCCTATGACAAAAGACCACAGTTAACAGGTACGTATCCAAAATACTCCTCTTGGTCACTTCCCTGACTTACCAGTCTGTGCATCAAATGGAATCAATAGAGCTCTTAACATCAGCAAATTTAACGTCTCCAACAGACATGTTGCAAACATTTGGCATCCTTCCTCCTACAAAATATCTCTCAAATTTGTTCATTTTAAAAACACAGTAGCAACTTAACATCTTGGTAAATTTCTGAAATTGAGAGGCACATCAGAGGTGTATCTGGCAAGCTAGAAACGTCTCATTGAATGAACTCATTTTAGTAAATTTTGTCCTTCAGTACAATGGCTGACTGGATTACTTTCAGGGAGATCTATTTTAGCCCTTGAAAAAGAGTAGGAAGTATTTGCCATTGTGTAATATATTTTATACACAATCAGCAATAATTTTCTTGAAAATGTTGACAGACAATAGAGAAGTCTTACACCAGGTATGCTGTAATTTGTAGAATATGCACAAGCAATTCCCAAATTTCATTAATCCTTAGGATTTTAATTTATAAATTGAGGAGATATCAAAAAAAATTGCCTAACATCACTTATAAAATCATGCTTTGTAAAAATATAAAGCACTCCTATTTAGTCTAATTCTGGTTAACTGATGAATGCAGAAGAATTTATTAGTTTGGTTGATTTGGTTGGTTTGCTCTAAGCTAGAATTACATTATGTACAAATTAGTTAAGTTGAATGAAGTGACCAAGATTTGGTCCCTTCAGACATGAGCATTGGGGATCAATTACAGAAAACAGAGGGTATCTAAAGCTTGATGACATAAGATTGAACATACAAAATACATCTACTTCTTTTGATTTCCATCAATAGAATCTGAGAAAGTGAAGCATGAAAAGTTTCACTGTATTCCCTCGAACCATATGATAATGAAAGATGCTTTAATTAAGAAATCTATGTGCAATATGCCCAAGGGAGGGCTAAGTTTTTTATGGTTTCAACATAAAGAGAGCTCTGACAGGCAGGCACAGTGAGGAATATGCACCCCAGCTTGTACTTGAGAAGGTTTTCCTTGTGACTGGGAGGTAGAGGGGCTTCTCCAGGCAGCAGAGTTGAATTTTGGTGCAGGGTGGGCTGACACGTGACATGATCTTCAGGCACAGCCCCACTGACCACATGGGTGTAGTCTTGTGCTTGAAAATTTTAAAGAACTTCAACAGATTGTAAGCAAGGAACAGAGATCTTATAGAGCTACTCCGTCTCTCAAAGCGCAAACTGAAGAATTCCACACAAGGTGAGTCCAGAGGCCATTACTCACCCGAGTGGCTTTGGGTGAGCTTTAACTCATGGGGGCATTTTGGAGATGTGGGTCTCCTCCCATAAGGAAGCCCTTTCTGCTGCACAGAGAACAGAGTCTTGCAGCAAAGTGATAAAACTAAGCATGAACTTGGAAAATACCGGGAAGTAACAGGACAATTTTGCAAGGCTAAAGTGTGTGATCTGGAGGGTCTTTTCTTTAGTTAAGGTGGTGGGCTTCTCAGGGGCCTGATGATTTCTAATCTGTAAATGCAGAATGGACAAAGGTGGTTGGCCTTACTGAGGATCCACTCTGTGCTGTCCTTTGGCGTTGATGGAATTGAAATAGATGAAGACTGAACAATTGCTTGTTGATCATGGGTCACTCTAATAATTTTTAAAGGTGTGTGTGGATTAATAGTAATTCATGCAAACTGCATTCTGCACCCAGCACTTCCTTGCTTGTGTGATCAGATTCTGCCAAGTGAGGGTTATTTTTAAACTCTGTAAGTTTCAGTAATGTCTTTAAGAAGGTCAAAGGAGACATTAATTTAACCTGATTTTTGACCACAGAAGCTAAGTTCTCCAAATTATAACGCAACCAAGAGAGGTGTGCTCTGTGTATCCCTGGGGCCTTAATGTGCCCACCTACAGGAGGAGCTGCTGGGCGTCCATGGA
>RJWT010029450.1:0-14911 GCA_004365215.1 Cuniculus paca | reverse complement strand
AGGAATTTGAAAGTGATTTGTAAACTGTAAAATACTAGCTAATGACAGGTGTTACTTGCCATTTTGTTATTAGTAACCATTAAAATCTTTGATTACTCAATTGATCATCATCATCGACATACTCTTCAAGTTGAATTTCTCTTAGGAATAGAGCTATCTTTAAGAAAATACTGTACTTAGAATTTTTGGTGTAGAAGGTAAAGTTACAAGAACTTTGCCCTAAAGATACAGAGAAAAGGCAAATAAAAGATGAGACGCAATCATCAAAGAGAGATGGGAAAGAAGCAAGGAGGCTGGGGACTGTGGAATCCAAAGCCCTTTTAGAACTGAGTGTCCTAATTTAAATTTCACTGTGTCATGCTGCATTATAAATTCCCCTCAGTGCTCTAAAACACCAGGAAGGATAGTTGACTTTATAGGTAAGAGGTAGTTAGGGGAGTAGAGAGCTGAGAGTGTCATTAAATGTGGGATGGTGATTCAAAAAAGAATCAGAATGCAAGACATAACAAAGAGGCCTGGAACTGGCCTCTTCTTGCTGCCATAGAAATTTAGAGCCGGCAAGTACTAGAAGAGTAGAGTCATCTGGCAGGTCCTCTCCTCCTCATGGAGAAGAGATAATGGTAACATTACAAACTCACCACTGTTTTCGCTGCTTTATTTATTCAATGAATCATCACAAGATTTGCAAGGTATTATTGCGTTAATTTTACTGACAAAGAAGCAGAGTGGCGGAATCATCTGCACAAGATCCCACAGTAAGAAAACTATTTAGACATGAGATCTGGATAGACGAACTCTAGAGCCTACAGCAGTGGTGGCAAACCTATAACACACACACCACAGCAGGCTGTTCATCCTACTGAAAGCTCCAAGGGATTCGCCATCACTAGCCAATGGTTTGATATACTATGCTCTGGAAGCACGTGCATTTGAATTTCAAAAGCCAAAAGGATCCCAGCTGACATCTGAGTTATGAGATGAACAGTTTTCAAACTAATGGAGCAGACAGAACTGAGTTTTAATTACATGGGTCCACTGGACATCGGGTCAGTACTCACAAAACACAAATCCCTAGAGCACATAGAGCCAAGTTCACTGCTGTGGCCCCAGTGGGAAGAGCACACATCATTCCCATCTCAAGGGGCCAGACCAGCACTGCCAAACTGTGGGAGTCAGAGGAGAAGCAGAAGAACTGAGCATGCTTCAGAAAACGCACCAGCCAGATCCAGAAAATTCCTGGGCAAGCCAATTCAAGTTTAGTGTATCTCCCAAGGTCCAGGTAAGGTCTCCTTTACCTGCTGGTGGTGCATGCCTGTAATCCCAGCACTTGTGAGGCTGAGGCAGGAAGATCCTTGTGAGTTTGAGACCAGCCTGGGCTACAACGTGAGTGCATGGCCAGCCTGAACTGTATAACCAGACCCTGTCTCAAAAAGGCAAAAAACAAAAAATGGAATTTGTGAATCTGAGGACAGTATGGGTCTCTAGGTGCCTGGGGGAGGCACCAGCAGGGATCCAAGCAAGAAATTGTTTCAAAGTGATAGATCAATGTCAGGTTGGTAAAGCAAAAACAAGAATGTTGAGAGAGAAGTCCTGGGAGATGCGGAGGCACAAGCTCTTGTTTGCATCCACATCTGCAGCTGTTGGCATAGGGAAGCTGAGTCAGCTGGATTTCCTCAAGGCACTCAGAGGAGCTTTCCACGCAGGCCACGGTCAGGCATTGGGTAGGCTGCTTCCAGGGAAGAATCTTCCAGAAATAAGAGGAAAGTTTTGGTTTTTTTTAATCCCTTTTAAGAATAAACAAAACCAGGAAGAAAAAGTTATAGTGAGAAAAGAATAGTGCTGCAGGCATTGGCTTTGCAGAAGTGTGGTTTCAGAAACACAGGGAAGCTCAATGCTGAGAAATACTTCCCCACCCTCCTCTCTGGAGCTGAACTCACTCAGTCAGTCATGTCTCTCTCTCTCCCATGTTCAGGATTCTAGCACAGTTTTCTAGAACACATCAATGCCATGCCCTGGACTTGTCTCTCATCTCAGTGGCTCCCCCAGAAATAACCAGAGTACCTGGGAGGGTGGGTCTTGTGATTATTCAGTACTGGAGAAAGGAAGGGATGGTGAGGTAGATTTTAGGTAATTCTCTCCCTTTTTCCCACCCTCCCTTTTTCACATCCTGAGGAACAGTCAAATGCCATCAAATGAGCAATAGAAACTAATATGGAGTTAATGAAATGAGGCCTTGGATTGACAGTACTTTGTTTTAAAGACTCTCTGGGCTCTGGCAGCATAATTTATTCATAATCTCCTGTTCTCCAGGAAGAGGAAACAGATGGCTTATCTATTTCCAAGTTACAGGTTGAAGGACAGAGACCAGTGGGCATGATCCCATGGTAAACACTGCTGTCTCGCTATGCTCCAAGTTCCCCTTCTCTTCTGTCCTTCTCCCTCTCTAAAGATGAAAATACTAGAGGCTCATGTTCCTTTCAAAGATGAAGAGTAACAAAACCATGGTCATAAGCCTCTGCAGAGGATTGATCCTCCCTTATCAAAGGAAGGAGGTGCGCAAAGAAATTCCTCTTTTGTGATGCTTTCTTTCTTTGCTCATCATTGGACGAGATGGTATCTGGAGCCACAGCAACCACCTTGTAACCATGAAGACCAAAAACTGACAGAGATGACAACCTGGTAGCCTGATGTCATGGAAATTCTAAACTTATCCTGAAATCACCTGCCTTTAGACTTCTTGTTAAGTACATTAAAACATTTTCGTAATGTAAGTCCCTATAACTTGTAGCTAAATCCATTCTTTAAAATTTAGTTGTAGTCAATAGGTAGTCAAGAAAATAGTCAATGGCTGAATCAAGGTGGCAGGGCAGAGGACAATGAGGATGCCACTATTACAGCCTTGGGTGTAGGCTTGCTAGATGGTGTCAAGATGTTTGTTTCAGCCTCTTGCTTGTCATGCTTGAGATTCAAATCACATATCTACTGAAGACACAGTGTTAAAAGAAGTGGCAGGAAACGTTTAGAATATTGAGTAATGTGGGCTATGTGTTCCAACTTTTGGCAAGATTCTATAAGAAAAGATCTTACAGATGGAGGGAAGAGAAGGAGTTTTTCTGAGATGTTCTCCAAGGTCTGAGAGTTCCAAACTGTATAGAATTGTTGGATTCACAAGTAAAGTAGCATAGTGTTATAGTTTGTAGCTAGGTGTCCTCTTAAAGCCTCACGCACTTACAGGTTGGGGTTTTGGAAGGTGATTGGATCATGAGGGTTGTTATGGCTCGAATCTAGATGTCCCCCTAAAGCCTCATGTGCTTAGAGATGGGACTTTCTGGAGGTGGCTGGATTAAGGGTGTGTGATAATTAAATTAGGTCACTGGTTGGTTTAGCATAATTATGAATGTGAATAATGGAAAGGGTCACTCTGGGTGTGGGCAACTAAAGGGAGGGACTCCAATGAATACTTTGGCAGGCCAGTCATAAATATGCCTTCTCCTTGCTTGTGTTCCTTCTTAGCAGAGGCTGAAAACATTTGCTTTGCCAACCTTTGCTGCTGAGACAAAGGGGAAGTCAGCTGGCGAGGCATCTAGAGGTGTTCATTGTTCTAATACAAGGAAAGAGCTACTGTGGAGAGCTGTTTTGTTGCAGGCTCCAACACCTGGAGCCATCCACTTCCAGGTATTTTCTAGATAAACAACTTAAAATTTCAGTCCTTGCTGGTTTGGTTTCCAGTTGTATCTGAATGAATACTTAAAAATCTGATCTCAGACTTCTCTGAAGGAAAGATCACCAGGTCTCCTGCTACTCTGGTTCTTTACAGGCACGCAACCCCATTTTTAAAAAATTATATCTTCAGATGGGTCATATAATTATTTGAAAGTAAATTAAAGTCATAACATCGTGAAGTCATTTCCACAAAGTTTCATAATCACTACCCGTGTGGTCAAATCCCAAATCATGAGTTCAACTGAAAATGCTAATAAACTATACAGTTTCATGCACTGACAAGGCCTGGGCCTGGTATTTTAGCCTACAGGGGGATGGAGGTGACCAGAGCCCGGCAGCAGCATTGAAGGCCCTGGAACTGGGAGAGGACCATCTTCTGAACCTGACCCTGTACTACATTGCTCCGCTCCATTTGCCCCACAAGAGAAAGAGGGTTCTGCAGGTACAAAAGAGCACTATGCCTTCCATTCAAGTATCTCTAATAACTGGGAAGCAACATTTGGAAACCGAGACTTTGTAGACTCAGTTTTTATTTTGATGTCATCCATTCTAATGCATTCACTATACGGACGTTAAATTGAGGCCCAGACTCACTGTGGGGTGATGTGCTAAGCTCACTCTGTACTTAGTGACAGATCAGGGGTAGGAGAACAAAATGTAGGCTTCTTGCTTTCTACTGGGCTCTTCATCTTCTGAACTTGTCTTTCCAAATGGCAAGGACAAGCACAATCTCTTCATTTGTGTTGCATCTTCCAAAATATTTAATCTAGAGCTGTCATAAGCACATTTAGTAAGTATCTAACAAGGTTTTGCTGAATGAATGAATGATAAATGAACAAACGAATGAAGGATAAAGACAAGGAAATTGCTTTGTCAATGCCAAAGTCAGATTTGAGAGTTCAAATGTGTTTAAAAATGTTTTAATCCCAAATTATCCTACTGAAATGAAATTTTCTGCTCCCATACTAGGGACCTTGGATGTTCTAAACACTTAATTAACACTTGCTGAGTTGAGTGGAATGGAATTAAGACTTTAGAGGATCAAAAATATCATAATCTTACATATATTTAGACAAATACCTGCATTGCGATTCTATTAACAGAACACTGGAAATTAAGTTTTATAAAAAATATTATTAGGAGAAGAGATAAACATTCCCATATTTCTCAGAAATACATAAGAAAATGCTTTTAAATTAGCAAATGACCTGTTAAACTAATTCAGTAAATTTTATTGAGCATCTTCTATCTATTCCTGTATGATTAGATATTGCAGGAGGACTCAAAGGTAAAACAGATACATCTTCCTATTCTGAAAACACACCCTAGAAACATTAAAGAATGAATGCCTCCATCTAATAGATGGTTATGTTACAAGGTGTACACAGGGCCATAAGTATGTTCACACATAGACATATACGCATGAGTTCTCAAGATAGGGCAATTCTCAGAGTTGGCCCTTGAAGGCTAGTATCTCAAGCTCAGCGAATCTTCTACCATTTGCCCTAGAGCTGTCATGGTACTTGTCATGGTATCCAACTGATCATGACTTGATAGAAGTTCTGTGCAGGCAAACACCAAACACAGCATTCTACCCTACCCTACTGATTGAGGGCAAGCCGTAGGTAGGACATGGAGTAACTCAGAAAAGGCTTCCCTGAGGAAGTCATCGCTGAGGTGGAAAGAGAAGAAGTGGGAGATACACAGCTAAAGGAAAAAACGAACACTAGATTCAGGAAATAGTGAAGGGAGGTATCATTCCTCTGGAAGTAAAGCCAGGTGGCAGGTTGAGAGCAGAAGGAAAAGGGGAGATGGGTAAGTCCAGGCTAGGGAGGCAGACAAGGTCCTCAGAAGTTAATGATAGGGGTCCTTACCAGAAAAGAAGTGGAAAGTCATTGAAGAATTTTATTTATTTGATTATGTATTTATTTTGGGGATTTTTTGTGTGTGTGTGATAGGGTCTTGCTATGTAGTTCAGGCTGGTCTTGAACTCACTATGCCGCTCAGACTGGCCTTGAGCTCATGGTGATTCTCCTGCCTCAACTTCCCACATGCTGGGATTACAGGCATGTGCTACACACCCAACTCTATTGAAGAACTTTAATTGAGAGGTTTATTGGGTGTGCATTTTAGTGACTTCATTAGTCAAGGCTGAGATTATATAACTACTTTGTCACACTAATAATAGAGTGCAATGCTAGTGTTGGACTGTGGATTGTTCTTAGAATTTCTTCTCTGAATTTGAAGGCTAGGAAAAATTCCACAGGTCCCACTTGCTGTTCATCATCAGCAAACACTTGAGGAACACTGACAGGAAACTGGTTGCTGATCTAGGCTGGATAAGTCTAATGCTGTGTTTGTATCTTGATAAATTTAAAATATGCTGACTCACGGCATCAGCGCTTTATCAGATGAATAAATGGAAAGTTATTCTGGGCTGAGAGGGTAAAGAGATCAGTTTATGGAAAAGAGAGCCTCCTTATGCACACATTCTGTAAACTATAGATCAGAAGCCAGAAGAAGAGCACTAACCATGAATAATGAAATCACACATCCAGCCAAAGGGCTGGATAGCGTCAGACATTCTGATGATTTCTTTTCAAGGGGGAAAAAAATCAAGGCTTTTACCTGGTGCTGAATGCTTTGAAGATAAGTGCTCTGATGAAAGAGCAAGATAGTTGCCACAGTGAGTACAGATAGGTGAACTCTCAGAATCAAGTTCATTTAAATAGCGTACCCCACAGTGCCCCCAACAAGAAGACTCATAGGGGCTTTCATAGCATTGGAGGGTTACTTTGTCAATGATTTGGTTGTTTTATGATGTCAGATGGTTAGAGATTGAGCTGATCTTACCTGAAGATTTTGCTTTGGACTGAAAACTGGAGGCTAAATCCTAAGCAAGAATATTCCAAATGTGGGTGTCATTGTTAGAAAAAGTAGTGCCCCTACTATCAGGGGCACAATTATAAACCAGGCAAGTGTGTTTCTTACTACTCACTCCCTCCCCAATGCCTTCAGCCTCAGCCCTGCAAGTCCCCTCTTCTGCCTTATTTCTTCTTACTCTATCTCTCTTTTTACTTCCCAACTAAAACAACTCTTCTGCCCACCAGAACGTTGCTTGCTTGTATTCCTCTTCACCTGTGGTGTTGAACCTATGGCACACGTGCCACAGTAGGCATACCGAGCCCGCATTGTCAGCACAAGGGCCAAGTCGCCCCATAACTGAGCACTGGATAGCAGTTGCTTTTTCTAAAGTAAAACCTCAATATTCAGGTTGAATCGCAGCATTGACGCTTTGCAATAAATAAGTGGATTTGGGTTTGCTGTTTGGGCACTCATCTCTAAAAAGTTCGCTATCGCCACACTTCACCATTTTATTGGGTAGGATGGTGTCCCTCTAATTCATGTTTACTCACGACCTTTGTTTTTTTTCCCAGAAGTAGGATCTTGGCTAATATAATTATTTGAAATACAGTCATACTGTATCAGAGTGAACCGTAACTCCTAGATGACTATTGTTCCTATCAGAAAAGGAAAGAATACATAGGGACAGACAGACGCAGAGAAAAAGGCCATGGGACTATGGAGGCAGAAATTGGAACATTGTAGTTGGAAGTCAAGAAACGCCCAACCATCACCAGAAGCTGAAAACAGCAAAGAAGACGACTTATCTATAACTTTCAGAGAGAACTGGCTGTAGACTTTTAGCTTCTTAAATTGTAAGAGAAAAAATTTCTGTTGTTTTATGCCATTCAGCTTGTGGAAATTTTCTCTAGTAGGCCTAGGAGTCTAAATGCAGGTTATCCAATACCCGTGGTTTCAATCCCATCTACTAGGTCTGTGATATCCAGTTCTCCAGTACTGGCTGGAACTCTTCCCTGAGTTCTGAATGTACCCAAGCACCTCCCATCACAACAGAACAGAGGATCTTGGTGTCCCAAATGCACCCTCTAAGGTAATATGTTCAACTGTGATCTCTCCCTCTTGCATACCTGCTTTTCCCTCAGTATTTTTTTTCTAGCTTAATGACCTCCCCAAACACCTTCCTGCCCAACCATCAATCTTGATTATTACTCCTGATCATCTCTCCTCCTCTGCACGTACCTGGGCACAAACACCTTACAATCTTCTCTCTGAAGAGTGTAGGGGTGAGGAGGTGTGTGCGGCTCAGTTCCAGATGTGCGTCTGAACATGGCTGGTACAGAGGTCCAGCCAGGAGCCAGTGCAGGTCAGAGACTTGTGGGAGTGGAGTTCACATGCTCTTGGCTTCACTGGCCTCTGATTATAAAACAAGCTCATATTTTGCTTTCATAATCCAAATTGTTATGGCAGGAGACCACCTCTGCTTTGCCTGTAGGACATGAGTCTTCCTCAAAGTCTCCTTGTGTTATTTATTATATGTACTTCCTAGAGGGATGCCTCTTCTGTCCCCACAAATCAAACTGGCACCTTCTGACATCAGAGTGCATGTTAACCAGGTCCCTTTTGGTTATGTACATCAGAAGCCATCAAAAACTGGCTTATGAAAGAAGAAGAATGGGTTCCCATTGCAGAGAAAGATGCTAGGGTTTTCATGTAAATGAAGTAGTGATGGAGGGGACTCTGGTTCCAAGGACCACGCTAGTGCTCGGTGCCTCTACAGCACGTTCTGTCTTCCTCCTCACTTCCACTTGCTTTTGCTCTCCTTGTCCACACGGAACACAACATGGCAAACTTTGCTTACCAAACCCAATGGAAAGAAAGAGCTTTTCTCTCCGGACATTATGAAAAAATTCCAGGGACAAACTTAATTAACTTGATATGGATCTCACAGCCCTGGGCTGATGGCCATGTTGAAGGGGCACATGATTAACTCAGTTGGGGTCAAGTGCACATGTCTGCAACTAGGAGGCAAGGTCTGTGCTAGGGCAGGGGCACGGGGGTCGCAGTGCACCACCTCTTCCTTTCTTGCTCTGCTCCTCCATACCCACATCCACCGCCTCCAAAGCCACATGGTGAAGCCTAGAGACCCAGAGCATACACAGCACTGTTTAAGCCAGTGACAAGGACATAACATGAAGCAAAGGGTGTTCTTCCATGTGAAGATGCCTAGTCTGACGCCAAGGGAGATCTCTGAGGGAGATCAGCAGTTATAGCAAAGAAAGTGGGAGGAAGCAAGATGAGGGAAGACAATGACAATATCCAGAGTGTGATACATATAAAAAGGAAGTGGTTATTAGAATCATGAAAGTAAAGGACAAACTACCATGGTTGGCCTTACAAGCAGCAGGGCACTCGGGACTGAATGAGGCTGAGTTGAGGACTCAGAGGTCAAGCCAGCTAGTCAAATCTTGTTGACTAAGGATTTTTTAAAGGGTTAGGAGGGATGTGTGTGTTTCTTCCAAAGCAGAATAATCCATGTCAATAAGTCCATCTGCCTTTCTCAAAGCACCAGGCCATGGAGATTTCTCTAGAATCCTGCTGCAAGTGTTTGCCTTCTACCTCCAGGTTTGCCGCCACTTTTCATGGGCCCAGCAGTACAGTACAAGGCCGCCTTTGGATCAGGACCAACAGAGAGCCGATGGGACTGGAAGTGGCAGTGTGTGAGCAGGACTACTTTTCCTGAAGTGGGAGCCCAGGGTCTGCCCTTCAGCCTGGGTGAGCTGTCACAGGACGTGAGCCTGGCAGTCCTGCCACAGCCCATTCAGGTCTGATACAAGCCCCAAGCCTTAACTGTAGCAAGTCAGTGGAGCCAAAGTTGGCAGCCAAAGCTGATGCAAAGGGACCATTTAGACTTATCCTCACTTGCAGCATGAAACAAAAATGCTTGTGCTTACTGAGAGAGGCTTGGGGAATAGAAGTTTGTGGCTTGACAGAGTGTAATTAACACATCATCTACACAAAGCCAGAAGACGGACTCTACAGCCCCACCGTGATTACTCCCAGGAAACACACTGTAATTGTATCATCCCATGCAAATGCACTGGGACAAGCGTTTATGTGTTGGAGGAGAGTCAAGGCAGATTAAGAAATGCTTATGCCAGAGGCAGTTTCCCTGACCGGCATGAGGAGGCAGGAGGTGAGAGGGAACTGGAAAGGGCTGGTAAATACTCCCCAGCTGTTCTGTGGAAGATGAAGTGTAACTAGAGACTGTGGTGTGGAAGAATGTGTCATGATATGGAAGATGTTCACATCACAATGTGAAAAGAGCAGAATGTACAACAGAGAAACTGAATAATCCCAGGACCTCCAGATGTTAATTTTTGTGTGAATGCTTTTGGATGTTTCCAAAATTATTCTCTGTGTGTGGGTTACTTGTATAAATCAAATGTGTTGATTAGTGTTATTTTACTAGAACACCACCAAAGGCCAGAACAACTTGTCTCAAGTTAGTAGCCTCTAATCACTCCTTCCCTCCCTAGCCCTGCCCAGGAGTCTTGACTAACAGGTCATCTGTCTCCCTTTTCTACCCCCACTCATAGTCAGAACAACAAGAGGGCATGAAGTCCTGGGGTCTGATCTGAGATGGGTCTCACACACATACAGCAAAAGCAGCTCTTCCTATGAGATTTGAAAAATAAACTCTAAGTTAATGATATTATATAAAATCACTATAGAAACTAAGTTATAACAAAGGGGACACCACAAAGGATGACCATCTGTTCTGAATGTTGTAAAGGAGGTTTCCACATGGGGAAGGAAGTTGAACCAGATTATCTCTCAGGACTCCTCCAAATCTCAGAATCTGTGAAATAGTGAACCATAATAAAACAGAGTACAGAAGGAAAAAACTATAAGGAAATTTTACCCTTTGCTTTAACATATTCTGTGACTGCTGGCTCACTGACTACTTAGCCTCAGACCAGTGGACTGGCCTTGTGTCATGTTTCAAAAGACGCATCTGCAACCTGTTTCTTCCTGAAGGAAACCTGGTCCTTACCACACATCCATCCCATTCCCTATCCATCTGTCCTTTGAATCCCTCCTTTTCCTCTGCCAGTTGTGCCCACCCTGAGTTGTAGAGAGGAAGTCCTGCTTAAATACTGAATGTTCCAAGGGCAGCACCCTCTCTGACAGCCCCTAACCCACTGATGGTGAACATTTTAGAGATGATTGCCCAAATTGCAACCCAAAACCCACTTATTTATCACCAAGTGCCAACAATGGCAATGAAATCTGAATCCTAAGGTTTTAGTTTAGAAAAAACAATGCATACATTAACATCTTTTGTCTTAAAAGAAAAGCAGCACTGGCCTACTCTATCTCATCTTTATTCATCTACCCTGATCACCTGGGCAGAGGCATCAGATGCCAGGATGCAGATGGGGTAGCTTCTCAGCATCAATGCAGTGGAGGGAGAAAAAGCATGGCTCATGCTGGAAGGACAGTGATTCACACAGGGCTACCTATGATATATATTTAGGCCAATATGTTTATGTATGTGTGAGTTTGAGGAGTTATTTATCAGCTCCAAAAGAAACTCTACCACCCACCAGCATGCTTGTGGGAAATGGGAGTAAAGAGTGGCTAACAACTGAGAGGCACATATCATGTGTATATCTTACCTCACTCTTCTCAAGAACTCTGTCTCATAGAGTGGGGACCTAAACTGTGAATCTCAGGTTGTTCAACTTTTTCACCAGAGTCACGCAACAAGGGTTAGAACCAGGTTTGTTGGTTTCTTAAGGTTTTGTTTTATTCTATTCTATTTTATTTATTTTGTGGCACTGGGTATTGAACTCACAACATCGCGTTTGCCAGGCAGGTGCTTATGCCACTGAGCTAAACCCCAGCCCTAAGGTTTTATTTAGCCCATTGAAAACATATACTTTTACTGAATTTTTCTGAGTGTCACGTGATTTGGAAAAACATTCATGAGTGAATGTAGAAATCATACTTGTAACAATAATAATTCAGCTAACACTTCAAGTTATAGGTAATTAAATTGAATAATTTAGAATATAATGACGCTGCTGTATTAGCAAGATAGACAACTTAGTGATGCTTACTACTGAACACAAAAGAGTCATTTAATTTAAACAAGGTAATTCACATGTTTGATTTGCCTAAAGCTCATAAAATGCCATTTCATTAAATCACATTTTCATTTATATAAGATGACTGTCATAGAAAAGCTATTTCATTGTTATAGAAGTTAGAATAGTATCGTATGTTGTATTAAATTATGAACAGATAAGAACAAGTACTTTTTGGAAGAAAATATACTTAGCTATATTAATTTATTTACCCATTTAGTAAATCATAATTGAGCACCAGCCATGTGTTGAGTATGATTCTAGATACCTGGGGTGCAGCAGATTTCCTCCATGGAGTAAGTTCACGGAGCTACAAATTGTAGGGGGCTGGATAATAGCCCCCGAAATATGTTAGGTCCTAACCTCCAGAGCCAGTAAACATCACTTTATATGGAAAGAGAGCCTTTGCAGATGTGATTAGGGATCTTGACATGGAGAGATTTACCCTGACCTATAACAGTGAACCCTAAATACAGTCACATGTATCCTTCTAAGAGGGAAGCAGGAAGATTTGTCAGATACACAGAGGAGAAGACAATGTGAAAGTAGAGCAGAAAGCTATTTGTTTTCTTTTCTTTTTTTTTTTTTTTGGTGGCATCAGGGATTGAACTCATGACCTTGTGCTTGCTAGGCAGGTACTTAGGCTGCTGAGCTAAATCCCCAGCCCTTGTCTTTTTGAGACAGGATTTCACTATGCCATTCAGGCTGGCCTTGAGCTTACTTTGTAGCCCAGGCTGGTCTTGAACTCACAAGGATCCTCCTGTCTCAGCCTCCCAAGTGCTGGAATTACAGGTATGAGCCACCATGCCTGGCAAGCAGAAAGCTATTTGAAGGTACCAGCTTCAAAAGCTGGAGCAATGTGGATACAAGCCAAGGAATGCTGACATTCACCAGAAAGTGAGAGACAAGAGATGGATTCTCCCCTAGAGCTTCCAGTGTTGGAGGACCCTGCTGACACTGTGATTTCACCTCAGTGATGATGGTTTTAGACTTCCAGCCTTCAGACTGGGAGAGAATAAATCTCTCATCTTGGTGGTTTTAACCCACCAAGTTTGCCGTCACTTGTCATAGCAGCAACAGGAAACTAATACAGGTGTGCACAAACAAACATTATTGTCTCAGTGGTCATTTCTAAAGATGGAAAATGTGATAAATAGTAATGGAAGGACATCCTTCGAAGGGCAGAGCCAGTAAGTGTGGGAAAGCACTTCAGAGGGGCCTACAAGGCTGGAACAGGAGCAATACAGAGAGAACAGCTGGGATTCACAGGTATAGGGAACAAACTGAAAGCCAGGCAAACCAGAACAAAGGGAATATGATGGTTTCAGAAAGACGGGCTATGGCTTCTTGTGTGAAATTTGTCAACCACAAGGAGGAGACTGGATTTTGATTTATTGGCTGTGAACACACTGAAAGATTTTAACGGGGAATAAATAACATGATCTGCTTTCTAGGATACAGAGATGATCGTACAAAGAATGAATTATAAGGACGACAGGGAAAGCAAGGAGACAGGTGGGCTCAGAGTGTCGCAGAACAGTGGTGCTTGTGGCTGATACCAAAGTACCACCCTGTTCCAAAAACCGGCATCTATTTTAATTGACATTATCATTATTTCCTCAGGGACCTGCAGCAATAATTTGGATGGCCCTGATCACTTTCCTGTCCCAATATCCCCTCTCTTGTCCTTACACATGGCCAGGTGATCCCATCTCACTTCCACCAGTCCATTGCCATTGGCCTGTTTTTATCTCAGGCTTCCTTGCATTTGTGTTTGTTTGGATGAGTAGAGGAGTCAATGATTAACTGGGTGATTCTGGGTAAGTTACTTAACTTCTCTCTCCTTGGTATTATTGTCCATAAAATGGTGAAAACAATAGTCTCACTTCCTAGTAAGGTGTGGGGGATTGCATGACATACAGATAAAAAGTTCTTGGAACAATGAATGTCACTAATAAACAAGAAATCTTAGCTGCTGCCATGACCTGCACAGCCAGTAGGGTCCTGAGAGAGAGTAATAGGAGATTAAGAAAAAAAAACTATAGACACATACTAAAAGGAAAGCTGGGACTGGGTGGGACTAGACCTCTCTGATAGAGAGGCAGCAACAACCAAGCAAAGTCTGCCTCTTTATACACAGTAAAAGGGGGGAAGTGCACAACAGAGTCAAAAGGGAAGGTCTCAGTATTTTGCTGAGAACTCTGAAAGTAAAACATTCTCAGAGCTACCTGTGCTGTAGTTAACAGGGAGGAACATCAAGGCCAGACACCTGCTGGACTGGCCTTGTTCTAGTCCCAACAACTTGTTCACATGGCTCGCTTCTGACACTCCATGTTCTCAGGGGTGGCTTTGCTCACACCCCAAATATGTGGTCAATCTCTGAGTCAGCTGCTCCCCAAAACCTGCCACCCTCATCCTCATGATCTTCATCTTCATCTCATCCAAGTGGTCCTCTTCCCCTCTCCCACATCATTCTCTCTTCTCATCCCTTTTGTACACCATGATGGGATTAGTCTTCCGAAAGAGCTGCTTTGATCCGTTCACCTCCTTAGAAACCTCCGATAACCACAGATATCTTCCCCCATGAAGTGTGAACTCACAGCCCGGCTTTCAGCCCCTTCTCCTTCTTTCCTTCCCACCTCCCAAAAACATCCCGAACCACAGCCAAATGGTGACTCATTTTTCCTAAACACAAGTGTGGGCAGCATTTGCTCTTCACTCCAGGCCTGGCTCTCAGTTTCCTCCGCCTGTGTCTCCCCTCCCCTAGATCCCTCTAGGTGCCTCCTCTGGTGCCTGTGAGGTTTTGCTATCCAGTCCTAGAAATACTTCCTATGGTGTCTTCACTCTTCTCTTCCCTGGACAGTCTTTTATCTGCATGTCTTTGTTGGGGCAGACTAGAGACCCTCTTTCCTCCTGGCTTTATCAGGAGGCCCTCTTGTGAGGTGGTCAGGCCTGAGAAGGTGGGAAAGGAGCCGTAGTGCCTTTGCCTACTTACTACAGAGGTGTCACTTTCCTAAGAGGCAAGGACTAAAGCAGGCAAATTGGAAACCTGCAGATGTTTCCATCTAGGACCATGCATAGGATCAATTTATGTGGTGCCTGAGGCAAATACACACTCATCTTGTTAGCTGACCTAATGCAAGATGGAAGGAGGACTGATTAGGATGGGGATG
>RJWT010029449.1:0-14912 GCA_004365215.1 Cuniculus paca | reverse complement strand
CCTTCCTTCTATCCCTTGACCCCCTTCCCATTTGCAAAAGATCTCTTTGTTTCCTATTATCTTTTATTTTCCTTATGTGTAGAGAAACCATGCAATGTTAAAGCTTGTGCATCTGTTTTAGTTTATGGTTTTAAGGTTACTTCTATTCTTCTTTAAGTTTTCATTAAGTTTAGAAGCGTAATGAAGTGATTCAGCAGGGGGCCAGGGTCCTCACTTTGTAAACATCCTCTACCTGTGTGAGAGGAGGCATGGAGACGGTGTGAGCTATACCCGCCCTAGGGGGTGGTAGCTTGCTAACAATATAAGGGCGGAAAGGAGGCTTGCTCTGCCCCACCTTTTGCTCTTGTTGCTTGGCTGCTGCCTTGAAGTGTTTCCCTTGTGCCACACCATCCTGCCCTGGAGCCAGCTGATTATGGACTGAAACCTCCATACACTGAGAGCTAAATAAACCTTTTATTCCCTTAATTTTGAGTGTCTGGTATTTTTGCCTCAGCAATAAGAGAAAAATAACCAAGACAGGTACATCCATTTTTCTTCAAATGTCTCACATTTATCCTTTGTCACAGCAGAGTAGTGGTCCATTGTGTATAAACATCACATTTTCTTTTTTTTTTTTTTTTGCGGCACCAGGGATTGAACTCATGACCTTGCACTTGCCGGGCAGGCGCTTAGACCACTGAGCTAGATCCCCAGCCCTGGTGTTTTTGAGACAGGGTCTTGCTATGCGGTTCAGGCTGACCTTGGGCTCACTTTGTAGCCCAGGCTGGTCTCGAACTCACAACGATCTGCCTGTCTCAGCCTCCCGAGCGCTGGGATTACAGGCGTGAGACACCACGCCCAGCAACATCACATTTTCTTTATCTGTTTTTCTGTTGATGGACACGTGGGACACTTCCAAGATTTAGCTATTGTGAATTGTGCTGATATCAATGTGCTTGCATATGCTTATTTTTTTGCATATGCTTATTGTATGGTTATCTCAACAGGTGAAGAAAAAGCCATTGACAAAATTCAGTGACCAAGCTGGGAGTGGTGGCACACTCCTGTAATCCCAGCACTCGGGAGGCTGGGGGAGGATGATCCTTGTGAGTTCGAGACCAGCCTGGCCTACAAAGTGAGCCCAAGGTCAGCCTGAACGGCATAGCAAGACCCAGTCTCAAAAAGACAAAAAAAAAAATTCAATGTCCGTTCATGATAAAAAATACTTAAGAAACTAGAGAAGGCCCTTAACTCAATCTGAAAAAAAGCCATTTATGACAAGCCTACTGTCAAATGACAAACATCATATTAAAAGGGGAAAAAACCAAAAGCTTTCCTTTTAAATTCAGAAATAAGTTAGGGTTGTCCACTACTAGCACTGTTTTGCAATATAGTACTTGAGACATTAGCCAGATAAATTAGGTAAGAGAAATAAAAGAAATAGGTACAGAAAGGAGGATCACAAATTGTGATTATTTGCAGATGACACAATCCCTTACATAAAGCACCCAAAAATTCCACCAAAATTGTCCTAGAACTGCTAATTAAATTCAGCCATGTAGCAGGATACAAAATCAAGACAGAAATCGATAGTGTTCTTGTACCAAGAAAGAAATGAGGAAAACAGTACCATTCACAATAGCATCAAGAACAATTAAATAGTTAGGAATTTACCTAACCAAGGAAGTGAAAGATCTCTACAATGAAAAACTACAATACTCTGAGAAAGGAGATCGAAGAGGACATCAGGAAATGGAAAGACAGTCCCTGCTCCTGAATTGGCAGAACCAGTATTGTCAAACTGACCACACTACCAAAAATGGTACATAGATTTAATGCAATGCCAATGAAAATAGCAAAAGCATTCCTCATAGAACTGGAGAAAACAATCCTAAAATTTATACGGGACCTGAAGGAACCCAGAACAGCAAAAGCAATCCTAGGCAACAAGAGCAATTCAGGAGGCATCGCAATCTACAATTTCAAGTTGTAATACAAAACTACAGTGATAAAAACATCATCATGCTCTCATTAAAAGGCATATAGAAGTAAATGGAACAGAACAGAGGGTGCGCAAGCAACCCCATGCACATTCGGCCATCTGACGTTTAACAGCAGGGCCAAAGACGTTCACTGGAGGAAAGATAGACCCTTTAGCAAAAAATGCTGGGAAAATGGCTTTCTGCCTGCTGGAGCTTGACTCTAGACCCACATTTGTGACCATGTACTGAATTGAAGTGAAAATAGATCAAAGATCTAAATATTAGAACAGAGGCACTCTTTTGGGAGATAGGATAGGGAAAACTTTTTTTTTTTTTTTGCGGCACCGGGGATCAAACTCACGACCTTGTGCTTGCCAGGCAGGCGCTTAAGCCACTGAGCTAAATCCCTGGCCCTTGCCTTTTTTTGCAGGACTGGGGATTGAACTCAAAACCGCGCGCTTGCCCGGCAGGCACTTATGCTGCTGAGCTAAATTCCCAGCCCTTGTCTTTTTGAGACAGGGTCTTGCTATGCCATTCAGGCTGGCCTTGAACTCACTTTGTAGCCCAGGCTGGTCTTAAACTCGCAACGATCCTTCTGTCTCCTGAGTGCTGGAATTGCAGGCGTGAGCCACCAGGCCTGGTGGATAGGGAAAAGTCTTAAAGACAGAGGCACAGACAAGGACTTTAAACAGAGCGCTGGTTGCACAAGAAAGAGCATCAAGAATCAGCAAATGGACGAATCAAGAATTATCAATGCATGAATCCACTGATAAGTGTAGCATCCATTGAGCCAATCACCTTCCATGCACCTGAGAATTTTGTGGAACAATTTAAATATAAACCATACCAAGTGGTATGGTTTATGAGATCTTGTAATGTTTACAGGTATATTTTAAAGTGATTTACAGAACTGAGTCTTAATCGGACAAGTATCAATATTCTAGTCACTTGCTTTGTCAGATGTAGCCATAAGATAGTCAGACCTTGGGAGTCAGGCTTGGGTTCCTAATTAGCAGATGTGGTAAAACATAAGGGGCAGATGAGAGGATATGGTCTGGCATATGTGTGGCTTTATGAATGGCTAGATTGAAGAGGGCAGTAAAAATGAGACTGGAGCTGATAGGTGGGAAATACCCAGCAGCCCAAGTTAAAGGAGGAAAGGTTTATTGAGCTCACAGTTTGCAGAGGTTCAGTCCATAGTCAGCTGGCTCTGAGGCAGGGTGGAGCGGCAGAGGGTAAACATTTCACGGTGGGCGGGAGGCCGCAAAGCAGGGGTGCAGTGAAGAAGCAGCAGTGAATCTGCCTTCTTTCTGTCCCTTCTTATCCATCCAGGCTCCTGCCTTCTGGATGGTGCCACCCACACCCAGGGTGGCCTTATCCACACCCAGAGCTATGCCAAACCAATGTGGACTCATTTAGTAACACATCCTTAATCCCAGTGTCACAGTCAATCCCAGAATCACACACTTAAACCCAGCATCACACCTTAGGTCAAGCTGCCTCTGCAGAGCCCTACCTGGACCACATGAGGTTTTCGGGAGACATCTAGACACAGCCCGTAACACTTCCTTTCTCAGCTCTGCCAGCCTAGTGCACAAGGATCTCCGCCTGGGAATGCACAGGGGAGGTGGGAGTTCTTGAAAATGCACCACAGAGAAGTGGGAAATGATTATTTCCTTGAAAACATCTGTGCCGGATGGACACGTTTCTCCTTTTGCCCCGAAGCTTTGAGTGCACCCACTGGTGTCCAAGGATCTAAGATTTGTTTTGGCAGATGACTCAGCCATATGAGGAGCCAGCCTGGGGGATCTGCAGGGTTGAGGAGAACACAAGGAGAGCAGCTGTACTTCTGTAAATTTGGTTCAGACAGGGAGATGACAAAGTATGTGTTAGGGCTGATACATTGGGTCAACTTGAGAAGTTTAGAGGTTTAACTGAGAGACTCAGCAGGGAGCCAGGGCTCTTACTTTGTAAATATCCTCATCCTGTGCAAAGCAGGGCAAGAAGATTTTGTGAGTGCTACACCCACCCTGTAAAGGGTGTGTGTGTAAAGTATAAGAGAGGAGAAGAGGCTTGTTTTCCCTCTTTTTGCTCTGGCTGCTGCCTTGAAGTGTTGCCCCAGTGCCATGCCACCCTGCCTTGGAGCCAGCTGATTATGGACTGAAATCTCCTGAAACTGTAAGCTAAATAAACCTTTCCTTGCTTCACTTTGGGTGTCAGGTGTTTTGTCTCAGCAACAAGAGAAAAGTAACTGAGACAGAATTTGGTACCAGGAGTGGGGTCATTGCTGTGACTCTACCTGACCATGTGGTTCAAGAGCCTTTGGGAATGGCTTGTGGGAAGAGTTTGGAAAGGTTCAGAACTGTCGCCTGAAAGAATAGCCTTGGACCAGCTTAGGCTGTTCTGTAGGGGAGATTCTGGTCAGAGCTCAGGAGACCAGGAGGCTGATAGAGAGCCTGCCAGTCTGGGAAGAAGGACTGTATTGCGTGCTGGACTCCACACGATGTGTGTTATGGCTTGGCAGAAAGTTTGTCTGCATTTTGCTCATGTCCAGAGACTTTGCCTGAGACTAAGTTTAAGAACAGTAGACTAATTAATCTGGCAGAAGAAATTTCAAGGCAGTCAAATGTTGAGGCCATGGTATGGCTATTGTTGGGGGCTTTTAGCTAGATTTATATTGTAAATCAAGAGCCAAGAACCCAGCAGGATGATTTAAAACGTTGTGAGTTTGGCCAGAAAGGAAGCTCCCGTAAAGCTGTGGGCTGCAAAGATAAAGCTGAGACTTCAATTGCTCAGAAGGAACAGAGAAATAGAAAAGATGGCCTGAAGGCAGTGCAAAAAGCAGCAAGTCTCCAACCTTTGCAGCTTCCCAACTGCAAAAGTGAAAGACTTTGCTTTGAGGAGAAAGGCTCAGGACACCATGTTCCAGAATGGCGGTGGTCACAGGAGGTTCCAGAATGGCGGTGGCATAGAGAATCTGTTCCTCACAATCAGGTTCAGGGTGCCCAGCGATCCAGGCAGTTGACCTCTACAGCCAAGAGAGAGGAAAGCCTGACTACTAGCAGCAGACCTCGGCATCATCCACGTGGTGCTGGTTTTAGGTGCACGCAAAATGCACAAGTTCTGACCTTAAGAAAGCTTCCACCCTGATTTCAAAAGGCAGTGTGCCCTGAGAGGGCAGTGTGTGAAGTTGTGAGTGTGAAGCAAAAGGTGCAGCAGAGACCCCATTAGTTTGGAAAAGCCAGGAATGTGGGTCATCTAAGGAAACCTGCAATGAGGGAGCAAAGCCAGCCCAAGAGAGAAGTGGTGGGAGCTAAAACCCCTGGTGCCATGGGGGTGGAGCCCCACAAGCCCGTTGGAGCCCACAATTTGCCACAGATTGCTTCAGATGCTGGACAATTTGCCACAGATTGCTTCAGATGCTGGACAATTTGCCACAGATTGCTTCAGGGTGGACAACTATAGGACTTAAGATTTACACTGCTGGATTTTGCACTTGGTTTTGTCCCAATCCTATGTACCCTCCTATTCGTAACTTTTGGAATGAAAATGTTTGTCTTGTGGGGTTGCGTGTTGGAAGTGCTTAACTTTCTTTTCATTTGTACAGGGGCTTGCAGCTAAGGTTTGCCTTCCATCTCAGAGGAGACTTGGGACTTGAACTTTTCAGCAATACTGAAACTGTTAGAATTTTGGCAACTCTTGCAGATGGACTAAATGCCTTTTGCATAAAGGGATGTGCATGAGTGTTTGCGGAGCCAAGGACAAAATGTTATGTTTCTAATGTAATGTAATGTTGATAGACTTAATGCTGGTTCTTTATTTTTTTTTTATTTTAAAGAGAACAAAACAAAAAACAAAACAGAACAGACTTAAACGCAACAAAGCATTTCAGACAGACCACTGCAAGCAATACAGGTCTTCAAAACATAACTATAGGAGATTAACAGTGGCTACCCTGGTATCTCTTGATTTCTTTGAAATGGTCGTTCATACATTCACACACAATAAACTCAAACAAAATAACACAAAACCAGATAAAACAAGAGTGAAAGAATTACAGGCCTTCAAATTAGACAACAAGAAATCAACAATGGCTACCTTAATATCCTTTGTTTTCTTCAAAAAAGCTATTCCTATCTTCTCACATATTGCAATCAAAAGGTAGAAAACAGACTTAAACCAATCAAATCAAAGAATAAAAGCGTTATTGGACTTCAGAACCTTTTCCCGATATTTATTGGGGATTTTGTATCTTATTGAGTCTTTCAGTTTCTTACACTAGGGAGATGATGTGGTGTTTACACATGTGAGTCTGATTTATTTCACTTATGAGTATGGTCTCAAGTCACATCCATTTACCTACAAAAGCCTCAATGTGATCATTATAGCTGAATAGTACTCCATTGTATAAAAGTATCACATGTTTTTTATCCATTCCTAAAATGATGGGCATTTGGGTTGTTTCCAAGATTTGGCTATTACAAATTGTGCTGCTATAAACATGGGTACACATATATCACAGTGGTATGATGCTTTCACTTCTTCTGGGAATGTGCCCAGAAGCAGAATAGCTGGGTGAAATAGGACTTCCAATCCTAGCTTTTTGAGAAACCTCCAGACTTATTTCCACAGTGGCTGTACCAGTCTGCACTCCCACCAACAGTGGAGAGCCTCCCCACAGCCTCTCCAGCATTTGTTGTTGGTGGTTTTCTTGATCCTGGCCATTCTTTCTGGAGTGAGATGGAATCTCAGAGTTGTTTTAATTTGCATTTCTCTAATGACCAATGATGCTGAACAGTTTTTCATGTATTTATTTGCCATTCATATTTCTGCAGCTGAGAAGTGTGTTTTCATATCAGACACCCATTTTTGGGTTGGGTTTTTGAATTTTGGGGCCTTAATTTTTTAAAATTCTTTATGTGTTCTAGATAGAAGACCTTTGTCTGAAGAACAGTTGACTAAGATTTTTTCCCAATTTTTGGGTTTTCTTTTTCACTCTTTTGGAGATTTCTTTTGACATGCAAAAACATTTTAATAAGACAAGATCCCAGTTGTTGATTCTGGGAAGTATTTCCCATGCAGTTTGAGTTTTTTTTTTCCACAAAGAAAACACTATTTTTGAACTCATGACCTTGCGCTTGCCAGGCAGGCACTTAGGCCACTGAGAGCTAGATCCCCAGCCCTGGTGTTTTTGAGACAGGGTCTCACTGTGCCATTCAGGCTGGGCTTGAGCTCACTTTGTAGCCCAGGCTGGTTTTGAACTCACAATGATCTGCCTGTCTCAGCCTCCTGAGTGCTGGGATTACAGGCATGAGCCACCACACCCAGCTTCTAACTACTTTGTTTTCTAGCAGATTTAGTGTTTCTGTTTTAACATTTAGATGTTTCATCCATTTTGACTTTAGTTTAGTGCATGGTGATAGGCTTGGGTCTGGTTTTAGTTTTTGGCATATAGAAAGCCAGTTTTTCTAGCACCATTTATTAAAGAGGCTATCTTTCTTCCAGTGAACATGTTTGGCCCCTTTGTCAAAGATAAGGTGGCTGAGTGTGTTTGTACTTGGAGTTGTATCTTCTCATCTATTCCATTGTTCCTCAGGTCTGTTTTGACTCCAGTACCATGCTGATTTGATTACAGTAGCTTTGAAGTATAATTTCAAGTCTGTGATTGTGATATCTCCTGTCCTGCCCTTGCTGCCCAGAATTGTCTTTGGTATTCTAGGTCTCTTCTGGTTCCAGATGAATTTTAAGAATGATTTCTCTAGATCTGTGAGGTATGCTTATGGTATTTGGATGGGAATTGCATTAAATCTGTATAATAATTTTGGGAGAATGGCCATTTTCGCAATGTTTGTTCTTCCTATCCATAAGCATGGAATGTGTGTCCATTTTCAAAGATCCTCCTTGATTTCTTTTTTCAGAGTACTGTAATTTTCATTGAATAGACGTTTTGCTTCCTTTGTTAGGTTGATTCCTAAGTATTTCATTTTTTAAAAAATTTTATTTTGAAAAGAATTCAACCAAACAAAACCAAAACAGAGTAAAGTCAATCAAAACAAAGCAATGAACATGGTACATGACTTGTAAACAGGGTAAAAAGCAATCGATAAGGCTACTATAATGCCTCTTGTTATCTGCAATATACCTGCCCATACCATCAGGGATAAGTAAAATCAAACAAAATACAACAAACTAAAACAGTAGAAACAAAACAAAACAAAACAAAGAAAAACAATGTAAGCAATAGAGAATTTCAAGATATTAGCTGACGCGCTGCCAGCCACCGCCTTCTTCTCCATTTAAATTCCTTTTATTCTCTTCGTGAGCTTCAATTCATACTTTAGATTCTTCCTGGGTCCAGGGGACCCACTTCCTTCCTTCTTGTCCTCTCCATGATGTGATGTTCCAGCATCTGAACTGTTTCTCTCAGAGAGACTCTTTACTCTGCTGCTTACTGTTCCGCCATCTTTAGCTCCTCCTATTTCATTTTTTTTGGATGCTATTGAGAAGGGCGTGTTTTCTCTTATTTCTCTCTGAGTGCATTTGTTGTTTGTGTACAGGAATGCAACTGATTTCTGAGTATTGACTTTGTGTCCAGCTACATTACTGAATTTGGTTATGACATCCAGAAGTCTTTCTATGGAGTTTTGTGGGTCTTCTATGTAGAGTATCACGTCATCTAAAAGTAGCGATAATTTAACTTCTTCTTTTCCTATCCTTATTCCTTTTATTTCTGTCTCTTGTCTAATTGCTCTGGCTAATGTTTCCAGCACTATATTGAATAGGAGCAGTGATAATGGACATCCTTGTCTTGTTCCTGATTTTAGAGTGAAAGCTTTCAGTTTTTGACCATTTAATGTGATACTGGCTGTTGGTTTGTCATAAATGGCTTTTATCAGATTGAGGTAAAGGCCATCTATTCCAATTTTCTGTAGGGTTCTTATCATGAAAGCGTGTTGGATTTTATCAAAAGTTTTTCTGCATCTATTGAGATGACCATGTGGTTCTTATGTTTGCCTCTATTGATATGGTGCATTACATTTATTGATTTGCATATGTTGAACCATCCTTGCATTCCTGGGATGAATCCCACTTGGTCGTGGTATATAATCTTCTTGATGACTTGCTGCATTGTGTTTGTCAGTATTTTATTGAGGATTTTTGCATCTATGTTCATTAGGGAGATTGGCCTGTAGTTCTCTTTCTTGGTTGGTTCTTTCTCTGGTTTTGGTATTAGGGTAATACTTGCTTCCAGGAATGATTTAGGGAGACTTCCCTCCCTTTCAATTTCACTGAAGAGTTTGAGGAGTGTTGGCCTTAAGTCTTCCTTGAATTTCTTGTAGAACTCAGCTGTGAATCCATCAGGACCTGGACTTTTCTTGGTTGTTAAGGTTCTAATTACATTTTCAGTTTCCTTCACTGAAATTGAGTTATTCAGTAGTTTTACCTCTTCTTGATCCCATTTTGGTAATTGATATGTTTCTAGAAATGTGTCCATTTCTTCCATGTTATCAAAGCTATGAGAGTAAAGATTTTTGAAATAGGTACTGATGATTTGTATTTCCACAGGGTCTGTAATGATTTCACCCTTTTCATTCCTTACTGCATGGATTTGAGTTTTTTCTTTCCTGTTTTTAATAAGGTTGGCTAGTGGCTTATCAATTTTATTTATTCTTTCAAAGAACTAGCTCTTTGATTTGTTGATTCTTTGTATTGTTTTCTTAGACTTAATTGCATTAATTTCTGCTCTGATGTTTATAATTTTCTCCCTTTTTGTTGCTTTGGGTTGGGCTTGTTCTTCTTTTTCTAGATGTTTGAGGTGTAACATCAGATTATTTGTGTTCTTTCCATTTTCTGGATGTGGGAATTCACCGCAATAAATTTCCCTCTGAGGACTGCTTTCATTGCATCCCACAGATTCTGGTAGGTTGTATTTGTATTTTCATTTGCTTATAGATATTGTTCAATTTCTTCTTTAATTTCCTCTGTGACCCACTGATTGTTCAGGAGTGTGCTATTTAATTTCCATGTGTTTATGGAGTGTTTGCAATTTCTTTTGTCATTAATTTCCAGTTTGATGGCACTGTGATCAGATAGTATGCATGGGATAATTTTGATTACTTTGCATTTACTTAAGCATGTTCTATGGGCTAATAAATGGCCTATTCTAGAGAATGTACGATGTGAAGCTGAGAAGAATGTATACTCTGATGTTGTTGGGTGGAAAACTCTGTAGACATCTACCAGGTTCATTTGTTCACAGGTGTGATTGAGTTCTGTTATTTCTTTGCTGATTTTCTGTCTAGTTGATCTGTCTCTTTGTGTTAAGGGTATGTTAAGGTCTCCCATATTAATTGTGTTATTGCTTATTTGATTTTTCTTTTCTATTAATATTTGTTTTATATAGTTGAGTGCTCCCATATTTGGTGCATATATTTAAGATTGTTATTTCTTCCTCTTGGAGTTTTCCCCTAACCAGTATGTAGTGACCTTCTTTATCTCTTTTGACCATTATTTGTTTGAAGTTCACATTGTCTGCAAACTGAATAGCTACCTCTGCTTTTTTTTGGGTTCCTGTTGCATGGAGTATTGTTTTCCATCCTTTGACTTTCAGTCTATGAATTTCCTTTTGCGTTAGATGGGTTTCTTGTAGACTGCCTATGGTTGGATGTTGTTTCTTGATCCATTCTGGTAGTCTGTTTTGTTTGGTTGGTGAATTGAGGCTATTTACATTAATGGTTATAACTAATATATACTGGCTTGTTTTAATCATGTTATATTTCTACAGTAGTTTCTTTACCTTTTCCCTCTACTTGTTTGCCCTTCTTGGTGTTCTGCTTCTGTTGATGTTTTTGACATCATAGCTGTTTTCTTGTCTACCTAGAGTATCTTTCAGTATTCTTTGCAGGGTTGGTTTGGTGGTCATGAAGTTCTTCAGCTGCTGTTTGTCATGGAAGTATCTTATTCCTCCATCAATTTTGAAGGATAGTTTTGCAGGGTACATGACTCTGGGTTGGAAGTTGTTTTCCTCTAGGACTTGAAATATTTCACTCCATGCTCTTCTTGACTTCATTGTTTGTGTTGAGAAGTCTGCTGTGGTTCTGATGGGCTTTCCTTTATGGATGATTTGCTTCTTTTCTCTCACAGCTTTTAATATTCTCTTTTGTGTTGACTTTCTGGAACACTGAGAAATATATGTCTATTGTTGATTCACTTTGGTTATGTGTAGTTGGAGTTCTATATCCTTCTCTTATCTGTATGTCAGTTTCCTTTCCCATGTTTGGGAAATTTTGAGCTATTACTTCTTTAAATAGTGTTTTTATATTATTTGTGTTTTCTCCTTCTTTTTCATTTACACCTATCAGTTTTATATTGTTTTTCTTTGCATCATCTTGCAACTGCTGAATTGTTATTTCCTCATTCCTTGTTTTTTTTTAAAAGATATTTCCTTTCTTCCTCACTAGCTGCAATCATGTCTTTAAGGTCTGAAAGTCTATTTTCACATTCATTTAGGTGGCTGTGCCAGCTTTCAGTGGCATTCTTGATTTCCTGGATACCTCTTTGAATCTGTTTCATGCATTCTAATTCTTTCTTGTATTCTTCATTCAAGGTTTCCATCCTTTTGCAGTGTTCTTCTATTTTTGCAACTATATCTTCTTTAGATGTGCTTAACATTTCTTTCATTATATTTATCATCTCTTGTTTTATCTGGGAAATCATTTCTAATCTCAGTTCCTTTAAAGTTTAATGGAGTTGTTTCTTTACTTCGGTTGCTATCATTTCAGAAGTTTCAGGTTTGTGGCTTTTATTTTCTTCTGTGTCTGTGTCTTTGGCTTGCTTGGAGTGGACTGGAGGTGCAAGATTGCATTTTGCTCTTTTGTTTTGTCATTTTCCTGTATTCCACTGTGGCAATTGATTCCAACATGCATGGTTTAGGTGCCAAGGTGGTCTGCTCATGAGTTTCCAAGCTGCATGGCTAGGTGGAATTCTTTTTGTGTTCCTTGAACTCAAGCTGGGCCCAGAGCAGCAGCTGCTAAGCTCCCTGGTTTTTTTTTTTACTGCCTTTATTTTGTTGTATATTGTTTCATTTTACTTATCCCTGGTTGTATGGGCAGTTATATTACAGGTAAGAAAAGATATTATGGTAGCCATTGTTGATTGCTTTTTACCCTGTTTAGAAGTCATGTACCATGTTCTTTGTTTTGTTGGGATTGACTCTACTCTGTTTTATTTTGTTTGGTTGTAGTCTTTTCAAAATAAAGAAAAGAGATTATACTACAAATCTACTGTGATAAAATCAGCATGGTATTGGTATCAAAAGAGACCTGAAGATCAGTGGAATAGGTTAGAAGATACAGCCACAACTACACCACACTCAGACACCTCATCTTTGACAAGAGTGATGAGCATGTTCACTGGAAGAAAGATAACCTCTTTAATAAATGGTCTTGGAGAAGCTGGCTTTCCATATGCTGAAAACTGAAACCAGACCCAAGGCTATCACCATGCACTAAGTAAAGTAAAATGGATCAAAGATCTAAATATTAAAACAGAAACACTAAGTCTGCTGGAAAACAAAGTAGGTAGAAATCTTGGAGATGGGGTAGGCAGAGAGTTCATGAACAAAAATCAAACTGCATGGAAAATACTTCCCAGAATCAACAGCTGGTATCTCATTTTATTAAAAAGTTTTTGCATGTCAAAAGAAATCTCCAACAGAGTAACAACAAAACCCATTAATTGGGAAAAAAATCTTAGTCAATGGTCCCTCAGCCATAGGACTTCAATCTTGAACATATAGAGAACTAAAAAAATTAGGGCCCCAAAATTCAAAAACCCAACCCAAAAATGGGTGTCTGAGATGAAAACACATTTCTCTGCTGAAGAAATATGAATGGCAAATAAATACATGAAAAAATGTTCAGCATCATTGGTCATTAGAGAAATGCAAATTAAAACAACACTGAGATTCCATCTTACTCCAGAAAGAATGGTCAAGATCAACAAAACCACCAATAAGAAATGTTGGAGAGGCTGTGGGGAAACAGGAACACTTCTCCCTTGCTGGTGGGAGTGTAGACTGGTGCAGCCACTGTGGAAATCAGTCTGGAGATTCCTCAAAAATCTGGGATTGGAAGTCTCATTTGACCTAGTTTTTCTGCTTCTGGCGATATTCCCAGAAGAACTGAAAAATTCATAGCACAGTGGTATATGTGCACCCATGTTTATAGCAGCATAATTTGTAATAGACAAATCTTGGAAACAACCCAAATGCCCATCAGTTGAGGAATGGATAAAGAAGATGTGGTATTTTGATATAATGGGGTACTACTCAGGTATAAAGAAGGATCACATTGAGGCCTTTGTAGGTAAATGGATGCGACTTGAGACCATATTCATAAGTGAAATAAATCAAACCCACTTGTGTAAACACCAAATCATCTCCCTAGTATAAGAAACCAAAAGAGTTAATAAGATACAAAATCTTCAATAAATATTGTGAAAGGGCAAGAAGCTACTCGAAAGGATAAAACAACTGAGGGAAAAAGAGGAAATAAGGAAGGGAAAAGAAAAAAAGATATAAATGTGTATATATACACACTTAAGATCATTGTACCACTAATCGTATTAGTTCTTGGAACAAAACAGTTAATATTCATAGGATTAGATCAATTTTTCATCTCTTATCTGGTAATCTGAGTAACTCTTTTGAAGAAAGCTATACAAAATAACAGCCTTTGTTATGTTCCTACCAACTTGTTCTGAAAACCTACATTGTTGTTGTTTTGGGCTCCCTGTTATTATTATTTATCTGTGTTTCTTTTCTTGTTTTTCTTGTGTTTTATTTTGTTATTCTGCCTAACACAGAAAGGGCAGATGTACATGCATAGGCTGATACTGCCTAGAACTACTCCTGAAGAGTTTGTAAGTACTGATTTTATTAAAGGTGATGGTATGGAGAACCATCCTCCTGGAAACACCCCCATGCACAGGCTGCTGTGGGACAGGGTCACCCAGAGCCAAGTCTCTCCCCATGAGTCAGCATCAGCATGGAATTTGGGGAGGGAGACCTGGAACTGTCTTGCCAGAAACAGCCCCATGCACCAGCCACTGCCTGGACCAGGACCTCCAGAGCCAAACCTCTCCCTGTGGGATCCTGTTGCCAGGGGTGACAGTTAGATCCCAGCTCCTTCAGGCTCATGGGCTGGTAAACAAAAGTGTCAGCCTCCTCCCCCAAGCGACTGGTGGATCCAGAGAAACACAGGTTCTAGTGATAGTTATTAAGGTGAAATGCAATTAAGAGCCTGTGGTGCTTTGGTGTTTCACTGAACTTGTAGGTTTAGGGCCAGTGGTCTGATCATCTGTTCAGAAGATAGCGATATGAGCATGGTGTCTGGGGGTGGTCTCCTTCTGAGGGTGGTAGCCATTTTTTTGGTGGCACCAGGGATCAAACTTACGACCTCGAACTTGCCAAGTAGGCACTTACACCACTGAGCTAAATCCCCAGCCCCATGGTAGCCACTGTTGATTCCCTATAGTCTCAATCTGAAGTCTTATATTGTTTATTGTTTTGTTGGGTTGGGTTTATTCTCTTTTGCTTTGTTTGATTCTGTTATACCCAGTGACATGAGCAGCTGTTTCAATGATAGTTAGAGATATATGGTAGCCATTTTGAATTTACTGTTGTTTTGTTTTGTAGTCTTTCATTGTATCCATTGTTTTGTTTTTACTGTTTCTACTCTATTCTGTTCTGTTTGATTTTTTTACTGTGTCTGAAAGTATCTGCAGCAATTTTGAAGACAACAAAAGCCATTGTGGTAACTATTGTTGATTTTGTAATATTGTAAAGTCCTGTGTCACTTACTCTGGTTTGTTCTGATTGGTTTTATTCTGTTTTATTTTCCTTTGTTGTATCCTCTTTAAAATTAAGAAAAAAAAGCAGAGAGCGCATTC
>RJWT010029448.1:0-14931 GCA_004365215.1 Cuniculus paca | reverse complement strand
GTGACATTAAATGAGATTCTGATCCAGTCCTACAGGCACAAATTATCTATGGTACAGTGCTACAAAGCATTATGATGATAAATTTCTGAAATAGAAACTATGTGTCCATTGACAAACTGGAAAGAAAGCAATAAAATTCTGACAAATCATTTATCAAGTGATAGTGAATCACCTTCTTTCCATATTGTGTTTCCAGAGTGAGAGGGGATACCAGAAAACAACTATGACTCACTTTAATAGATTCCAGAGAGATTACTGGGTTGCATTCCTTTCAACACGTTCATTCTACATCAGTCTCTGCCATCTTATTTTTCTACTGCGTATACATGGGAGAAAAACAATAACTCCTAAATAATTTAATTCTACTCGAGTAGTAAATAATTGCTAAAAGCAAATATATTTCCTCTACAGTAATTTTTCGTTTGTTTCAATTGTTCGCAACTAGTAAAATACAAGTTGAAAACTATTTACAGGACGAGAAATAGCTTCATGAACTGCATAGCTTTGAGTTGGAGTTGCATGAAATTGTCAAACAACCTCAAATTTCCAGTGTTACTAGATTAATCAAATCAGCAGGATGACTCCATAATGAATTCTACTTTGCGCAATACTAACAAAGTTATGCCCCCATGAAAAGTAACCTTGAAATTTGGGTTGCATTGCATTTGATGCAGACTCCTTGTAGCACTGCTCTTTTGTATACAAAAAGGGTAAAGGAAACACAAAATTGAGGTAATTATGTTGGCAATTAATATGAAAAAGGAAATATTCAGATACTTAAGGCAAAAGGAATTGGAAGATTGGACTATGTAGATAACAATCTAAGTTCTCAATTCCACTATGTGAAGATACAATTGAGATCTAAGTTCTCAATTCCACTATGCTAAAATACAAAGTGTTTTATAAGTGAAAATTACTTGACAGAGATTTCTAAATATTATGCCCAGTATAAGTGAGCAGAATCCCCCAAAACTGATTCTTTCCTTGCTATGTCAGCAAAAAGTGACATTAATCAGGCTATTTTAGTTCTCTTCCATTATTCAAATTTGCAGAGAATGATGGTGCATACCAATAAACTATCAGGCAAGATATTCCACAAACATGAAAAATAACTTCTAACCCAGTTTTCACTTACTTACACTGGGCTTCTGAAGGAGACAGACTGACATCATGTGAAATGTAACACCTATTAATGATTCCAGTTCTGTCTCCTGCCAGTGAGCCAGTTCCTGCTAAGAAGAGGCCACTTCTCTCCCTCCCCAGCACTTCCCTCTCTCACTTGCCCCCATTATCTCTGCTGCTGTTTGGTATGATCTTCATTGCCCTGGCCTATTGACACTGCTGAGGTCATTAACTACCAGCACATTCAATGCCAGCGCTGTAGAATTTGTTCCATGTCCCAGAGTAATTTGGTATGACTCCAGAGCTGAGTAGTGCTCACTCAAGGCCTGCCTTTCTTCTGTTTGATTACTGTTACTCAACTGACACAAGAGAGGACCATCCATTGACAAATCTTTCATTATTAAATAATAAAGAATATTAAATATTTTAAAAATACTTCAACTGTGTTGTCAAATTTAGTAATACTTTTATTTATTCATTTCCTAATGTCACTGGACTTAGTAGGAAGTTTTGCTCTTTTAGCAGTGTGACACAATCTGTCAAAGTTCTGCATAGAACAAAAAAAAAAAACTGTAGCTTTCCTTCCCCATTGCTTTCCAAGCTTGGTCACTAGGATTTTTTTTTCTGCTACTGGGCTTCAACTGCAGCATCAAATCTTCCTGCAGTCAGATTGAACCACACCTGCAGCTTACCAACTGCAGGTCTTCCACAGACTCCATGACTATCTAAGCCAATTCACGTATATATGTTGCATGTGTGTGTACAATTTTGTTGTTAAGTTTATGTAATTATGATATATAACATATATTTGTATATATGCAAATATACACATACCTTTTTTCCCTCGAGTAATACACCCACCTATTTAGACATTAGTTTTGCTTAGCACTCAAATATTTTTAAAATTTGTTTTCTGAATTGCAAATGTATATTTTTTATTTCAAAGATGATTCAGCTTGAAAATGATCAAAGAATCTTCTTCCTAAAAGCAATTGAACTATGATTAGCTTACTCTTTTTCTTGTAAGTATGGAATAAAAGTAAATGTCTCCATACTATTGGAGTCTTTCCTGCTGAGTTCCCCAAACTACTCATATGTGTTCAGACACAAGCATCTCCCACAGATTCTCTTGCTCTACCCCCACTGTGCGAGTTCACTACATGTCAAGGCTATATAAAGTGGCCTTGCATGTTCCACAGCTGGTGACAATGCCTCTCAAGAATTCCCATGTCTTGTGATGCTCCCAAAGCTAACTGTGGATACTTATGGGCTTAGAGTAGGGCTCACTGCTGCTCAAGTGGATTCTGCCTGAGTCAGGAAAAAGATTTCTCTTCAACCCAGTGTCTTCAACTCATCCCCATCCCCAAGACAAAGGATTATAACCAGAGCTGACTGAGACTATTGTGAGAGACTGAAGCTCTGGGCTGAAAGAGAGTTCTTTGTCTTTTCAGTTTTAATTGTATCCACCACAGTTGTAAATCATAAATTCCACTGTAGTCATACCTGAAGCCAAAGTAGAGGGCAGTTCTGTCCCTAAGCTGATTGTGAGGCCATGTCTCTACCACAGGGCCTAAGCCAGAACTCTCACTCCATATTGAGAGGGCACACTGCCATCTCCCCCCACAGATCACCAACCTTCCCTGTCACATTAGGAAGCTTATTTCAGGCTAAACCTTTCTCAACACTTGTGAAAATGAGAGTAGGATGCTTCGACTGAGAAGGAGAAATATGAATTTTTAAAAACCAAGCCAATATTTTCAAGATATTCATTCATAATTATTTTATTAAACAATCATCTTTTACATGTTATCAGACCTTACCCCTGAAGTGCAAAAAAACAGTTTGAGGTATTAAAACTGAAGGGACATTTGCACATATTTTGTAAGGTTTTCACACTACAATAACCAGAAAACTCAGCATACCTAAATACTAGAGAAAACAGCAGGTTTGTAAGAGCAAAGCTGAATGAAACAAACCTGGTTTATTTCATTGTAACTTCAAAAAATGAAGAAAGGGTGGCAAAAAATAATAGGAGACTTAAGTTGTTTCCAAAATGATGTATGTCCGTTATTCAGTTCTATAAAATGGAGTACAGAATTTAAAAGGTCAAAAGCTGAAACCGTAGCCATCCCAAAAGCATAAAAATCAAACTGACAAACCAGCTTCAATGATATAACGTCCTATTCACAAAACTTAATCCTCAGATCAATGGCAATTCACTTAAGGTATCTGAAGTAGATTTACCAGAATTCCTCAATAGTACCCATGTACACGCATGGTCACATTAGTAGCATGATCTGCTCATCAGTTTAGCACTATAAAAGTCAGAATTTTCACTTCAAAGGTATTTTGAAGTAACACAGGGAAGAAGAGATTGGTTTCTTAAGTGATTTAAACATTTTTGAGGTTGTAGAAATTACGTAGAGATTTTCCAGATCTTGTTTCACGTTGTGCCTATACCTCACGAAAGAAAAGCAGAGGCAATTATGTAGCTAATCATCATAACACAAACACTTGCTTCTGAAATATTCAGGCAAATTGGAAAAAAAGGTGTTTTTTGACTTGATGATTGGTTTATTAACTTACAGGGTAGATGCTCCATTTCAAGCAAAACTAAAACTGCATAATGATTTGCATGTAGTATAGTAAAACAAGTCCTGAATAATGGGGCATGAATGTTGAATAAAAATTTGTCATCACAGCAATATTTCACAGTTAACACAGCACTTTTAGTGGCCACATGTGCTAAGTTTTGGTGTTGGTCATTGAATTGTTTTATTCATTCAGTTCTACAGAAATTTGAACAAAGAGAAGGCTGTTTTATAAAAAAACAAATGAGCTACTTCAAACTTGACTTTTTAAAAAATTCTGCAAAACTATAAAGAGTCAAATGCTCTTAGAATTTACCAGTACAAGGAAATTCTGTTTATCACATGACCATTATGGCACCTACCAGAAGATACCTTAGAAGGAAGGTTAATCTAGACTGTTTTACTTGACATCAAAAATTGGGCCAAAAAGAACAGTTTATTCAAGTAGATACCAGCAAACTTCTGCAAATTACATTTAATCTAAGTCTCTTTTAGTTCTAGGAAAAAAGGGAACCAGGGTTATTTTAAACCCTTATATGAACACCAATCTTAAGGGGTGGTGATAATGTCCTCTTCCCATATAGTTTGTTATCTCATGCAATGACTTTTGAAAAGGAATAATTTTTGCAGAGCTGGGGTATATCTCAGGAGTAGAGCACTTGCCTAGCATTAGTGATGTCCTGGGTTCAGTTCTATGAAATGGAGTTCCCCAGAACCTCAGAGGAGAAGAATGAAGATAAGGAGGTTGAAGAGGAGAAGGAGGCGGAAGATAGGGAGGAGAAGGGGGAGGAGGAAAAGAATGTCACAAGTGCCTCGTTGCTGGAATCACAGCTGCGTTAGCAGCTGAATTGTTTCCCTGTAAGGGGCGTTAACATAAGCTGCCGTGCTATGCCAAATTTTTATCCCTTAAACATGAATCAAAGTGAGAAAACCCATCACAGTCACTCCAGATTAATATGATCTAAGGACACTTGATATCCTTTGGAAAGTAGCAAACATTTTTCCTATTTACCAGTTGTGTAATGGATGACTCAGGTTGATATACATTTCCCAGGAATTTGGTTTTCTATTTGTTTTTTAGGGTATGTTATCAAACGTGAAAATCAGCCCAAAATACAGTAGGTTATAGAATGAATACCTAATTTTCAGATGTCAAATTGGATGGGCTAGTTAATATATCACCCTAGGCTGGAATATATGTAATGGAGGAATAATCACCTTTCATGATAGGACCACATATGCAACTCTAAACCCATTACATTAATCTTTAAGGCTTAGCAAAAAAACGAAACAAATTCTATATTTTTTCTATGCCAACTTTTTATCGTGTAAACCAACAATCTGAAGAAATTTGAAATGCAATTAAATATGACTGATCCTGTAAGATCTAAGTCCTGAATGTGTTTTACTTGTTGTCAGTATGCCCACTGATGTTATAAAAACAGGGTTGGCCACATATATAAGTAACAATACCAATGTTACAAAAATCATTTCACTATCATCATTCTGATGAGATTATACTGTGAAATCTATCCAACCTACAAGTATCAAATGATAGCTGGCATTCAACTCTGGTGGAACATTGGCTGCAGTCACACATGGATAGTGAGTTAAGCCTTCCCCAAGAGCAGATCCTGGCATAATCACTCAAAGACTGGGTTTCTTATGCCATTCAACACCAAACTGGTGGGGCCTTTCCTGTGTAGAAGGGCCAGTGACCAAAGAAGAAGGGAAAAGCTCATGACTCCCAGAATAACCATTCCCGATATCAGTGCGCTGGTGACGGTGTTCAACTGGAAAGGAGGTACGCTCAGAGAACCTGCAGATAATCACAAACACACCAAAGGATTGAATAAAAACCAAACAAATAAACAAACGACAAAACAACTAATTATCGGATGCTCTAAAAATTAGCCAATAGATCACATATGAGTTTAAAAATCATCAGTGAGCTGCTAGTTAAAATATAAAAGACTTATA
Source organism: Cuniculus paca (assembly GCA_004365215.1). NCBI lineage: Eukaryota > Metazoa > Chordata > Mammalia > Rodentia > Cuniculidae > Cuniculus > Cuniculus paca. The sequence goes on along the minus strand of RJWT010029448.1, from coordinate 9,238 downwards.
AAACTAGAGTGCATTACATTTAACTGATTATACTTTTATAACTGATTACCAAACACTTTTAAAACATAGAACTTTTGTTTGTAACAAATGTTAATTATCTTACCAAGCTGTGAATTGTTGGTTGGTGTCTCATCTAAGGAGTGAAAACAGAAAAGAGAAATAACAAATCTCTCCAAATATTTATCTTTGTTTCCTGAGTCCATAATAACTTTGTACCTGTATCTCTCTTGTTCTCCACCCATAAACTCCAAAGGGAAGGCATAAATGAAAGTCCTCTTTAACCCATTTTGCCTTCCCATTTTTCTGTCCCACATTTCATCATTTATCTGTTTCCCAAGTCCACATCCTGCCATTTCCCTAAGGGTCCGAATGGAATCCCAAAGTATATTATGTTATGTTCTTTTCCTCCAACTTTATTTCATCATTATCTCACCAATCAGGTTAGTAGTAGTATTATCTGTTAACAGTTATTACATTTTTATGGCTCTATTACCTCCCATTTGTTATTCTGTTACAGAGAAATATTCACTATTTAGTGCCACTCTTTTACGTGTGGTCAATTTGCCCAATGTAATCTTCAAAAACACTGTTTTAAGTTCCAAGAAGATAAATTCACACTTAATAACTAAATGAAAGGAAAAAAATTATTCCTGGGCTTGAGCTGTAATTTTATTTGCACTTGTTAAGTAAAAAATTGAAGCTGTTGATTTTTCACTTTTCTTTAGCAAACATACCAATTAAACATTAAACACATTCCCTTGTTTTCCCAATCTTTGTTGTCAAATTTGAAATCATGTAATTATTAACCCTTGAGTTTATACAACTATTGGATTTCATATTTGTGTTAACACATGTGCCTGTGAGTGTTGGTTATTTGAAGCATAAAATATATGCAGTTCACTGTTTATTTCTGGAGTATAAATCTATTATAATTAATATGTGCGTGCTGCCACATGGTTTATAAAGTGCTTCTTCACATGTTGTCACATTTAATTCTTATGATAGCCACATTTATTGCCACTCCCATCTTACAGATGAAAATACTTCCATCTGTCACAACCTTTCTGGCAAAGTAAACATATGCTTAAATCCAAGCTCCACTTCAGAGTCCTTTTTCTAAAATCATATAAATTTGGCCAAGTATGGAAAATATTTTTAGTTGCGCAAATGAATACCTCAAACTAGGAATTCTAGGACTAATATTTAAAACAATTAATGGGAGAACTCAGTGAGACATTAATGAAACATCTGATGCCATTACTTTTCAGAGGTATGAATCTTGACAAAAATAATAGTTTTTCCTATCTGATCCTAAAGTACAGTTTTCAAAATTAATACAGCATTCATTCATAGAATTTGTTAGAATGGTGCACTGTATTACAATACAAAAAGATTTCACAAATTTTCATTACAGGACATGCTCAGGAAAATCTCAAGTTCCAACCAACACTACTTGATAAAGACAATTTCTTCTCATGGAAATAGAAGAAATGAATGGACTGTGATCAATTCATCCAAAAGATCTATATGGTTTCTTTGCAAGACAAGCTGCCTCAATGGAACATGAAAGTATAACACAAAAGTGCTGACTGAATTCCTTGCTACTTTATGAATTTGAGGTAAATAGAAGTCTGGCTATCTCCTCCCCTCCCCATGTTACCACCAACTTCTACAGAACAGTATGTGAGATGCCACCCATCAGCACTTGGCTATGGACAAAATTTTCCTGTGTATGTGCCGCATGAGCACATTACCTCCTGTTTCTGGAACTGAAAAAAAGAAGAAAAAGAAAAAGAAAAAGAAAAAGAAAAAGAAAAAGAAAAAGAAAAAGAAAAAGAAAAAAAATCATCCTACCACTGGCAAGTGAATAATCAAACAAAACAGTTGAACACTATTTGGAATTATATTTGCAGGTAAATAAGGATAAAATTGCTTTATTGAGTTGCTGTTTCTGATATTCTTCAGTTTTGTGTCATTATAATAAAAAGCATTGTCTAGTCCAAAAGAGGAGGTAGACATTTTCCAGGAAACTTCTGTCACCACAGTATTCTGTTTTGCCTTAAATCGACTCGCTCCTGACATACACGTATATCCTAAGAGAAGCACAAGGAGCCTTCTGAAAAATTAGAACGGACTTGAATAGCAAACATAGTGATCATTTCAAAGCATACGTAACTACCTGAGGATGCAGAGGGGAAAGCAACAGTGACAAAGGCACAGCTGTTCCAAAGCCAGAAAGAGCAGATACATTGTCATTCTCTGCTTATCTTCTCATATAAAAAATGAGAATGGAGAATAAAAAATCTATGCAGAGACATATGCAGAATGAATATTTCCCTTATCTCTAGAAAACTTTTTCAAAAATCCTTAATTACCCAAGTAAAAGTTAACCTCGAAACTTTGTACTTTACTCTGTGTCACGTTTGATAACAGCCTACTTTTGAACTTTGAGGTCCCTGAAGATGAAAGTTGTGGCCCAGTTGTTAGCAAAGCAATGATCTCAAGTAGGGACTAAATATGTTTATCAGAATTATTAATTACCCATAAAATGCAATGATTGGTACATTGACAAAAATTGGGCTTCTGCATAAAAACTTATACAAAAAAAAAAGAAACTTATGCTAATAAAACAACTGGATATTATTGTTTCCAAGTGTTTGTGCTAGAATTGTACCCAATATATATTTTCCACCTCAGCAATTTTAACATTTGGGAACTTTAAATAAGAACACTTCAGTAATTTTGAGGATTTCATGTTTTGAAAACTATGAATATTTTCCTAACAAAAGGATTGAAATAGTTGGCTAAAAATACCAAAATAGATTGAGTTTCATTATAATCAAAACAAATCAAGGGCTTTCACAATTTATTAAACTTGAGCAAAATCAAATATGTATATGGAAAAGGAATGGTTTGGTGAGCAAATAGAGCAAAATTTTCAAATATTGGAGAACTTTGAAGACAGCAAATCAAACCTAGCTTGGACTTGTCTATATAAAATCAGCTCTACCACCTGGAGAGATAAATTCTAGCTGATCTAGCTAAAAAATAACATGTATGAAAGAAAGAGGATAACCTCAGTCATTAAACTGAATATTACATTTACATAGGACTTACCTATGGGTAGACATAGCATGCGTTCTGAGTTATGTGTTCAGGTAGAATTCAAATAAATGCATGTAGATTATAGTTCGACAATGCCAATATTGTTACACATGAACCTCTAAGCAGTGAGGTCATCATGATCACCAAACAGAATAGACCACCCTACTACTTACTATTCATCAAAATAATAAATCCAGAAAGAGTGACCAAGGCAGTCCAGAAAATTGGAAAATGATCCTTCAAGGCCTCTGCTACTGGAGAGAACTGAGGTGACTCAAAGATAACTCAAGTGTGCTAAGAAATAAGTGATTCTTTCAGTTCAGAAATTGGAAAGGAAGAAATCCATGTGTAATATCAGAGGCATTTTGCTAGCTCTTTGATTTTTTTTTAGCATAAATATTTTGGACCACTGGATATTTGATGAGTGAAAACTACAAACCTAGATCACTGGTTAGCTATGATAGAAGTAGAGATTTCTATTTGGTAATCTTCTCTGGAATTTGAGAATCTTGTAAGTGTTTTGTTTGTTTTTAAGAAAAAGTACCTTACAGTAATTACTTAGCAATCTATTTCTTGTCAAGTCTCACTCTGATTTCCACAGTGGTTACACCAGTCTACACTACCACCAACAGTGAAGAAGAGTTCTTTTTTCCCCACAGCCCACCAGTATTTGTTATCCGTTGATTTGAAAGTGAAAGGGGAAGAAACTTCTCAAAAGGAAAGAACAACTGAGATAAGGAAAAGGAGAAAAGAAAGAAGGGGAAAGAATACATATATATATACATATATATATATGATAGATAATTGTAGTACTAATCTCTGTTAGTTCAATAAAAAGAATAGTTTGTGCTTTCATTGTTTATTTTTTCAAGTCTAAATTTTGTAATCTGAGCAAATACTTTAAAAATAACAACACACAATATATTAACTAATGTTAACATCCTATTATGTTGTTTTGAAATTCTGTATCATCTTTTTTGTTCTTTTTTTCATTTAAAAACATTTTTAATGTTTAAATTTGGTTTGACCCAAGTAAGAAGAAAGGAAAGGGGGTTATTATGAAAGAAAAGTCATTTACTCAAAATGGACAGAAAAGATGTCTCCTCCAAGGTTGTGCCAAAGAAACAAAATTGTTTTAGTTTGCCTACCAAAAAGCATTCCTAATTATTGGCAATAAGAACAAGTTTCTAGTCAGACTGCATGGCAAACACTTCCCAGAATCAACAACTGGGATCTGTCTTATTAAAAAGTTTTTGCATGTCAAAAGAAATCTCCAACAGAGTGAAAAGAAAACCCACAAATTGGGAAAAAAATCTTAGTCAACTATCCTTCAGACAAATGTCTTCTATCTAGAACATATAAAGAATTAAAAAATATGAGGCCCTCAAAATTCAAAGACCCAATCCAGAAATGGGCATCTGAGATGAAAACACACTTCTCAGCTGAGCAAATACGAATGGCAAATAAATACATGAAAAAATGTTCAGCGTCATTGGTCATTCGAGAAATGCAAATTAAAACAACTCTGAGATTTCATCTCACTCCAGAAAGAATGGCCAGGATCAAGAAAACCACCAACAATAAATGCTGGAGAGGCTGTGGCGAAACAGGAACCCTTCTCCACTGTTGGTGGGAGTGCAGACTGGTGCAACCACTGTGGAGGTCAGTCTGGAGGTTTCTCAAAAAGCTAGGACTGGAAGTCCCATTTGACCCAGCTATTCTGCTTCTGGGCATATTCCCAGAAGAAGCAAAATCATCTTACCACAGTGATGTATGTGCACCCATGTTTATAGCAGCACAATTTGTAATAGCCAAATCTTGGAAACAACCCAAATGCCCATCAATTGAGGAATGGATAAAGAAGATGTGGTACTTTTATACAATGGAGTACTATTCAGCTATAAAAAATGATCACCTTGAGGCTTTTATAGGTGAATGGATGCGACTTGAGACCATACTCATAAGTGAAATAAACCAAACTCACATGTGTAAGCATCTCATCGTCTCCCTAGTGTAAGAAATGGAAAGACTCAATAAGATACAAAATTCCTGGTAAATATGTGGGAAAGGTTCTGAAGTCCAATGGTGCTTTTATTCTTTGATTTGATTGGTTTAAGTCTCTTTTCTCCTATTTGATTGAAATATGTGAGAAAATAGGAACACCTCTTTTGAAGAAAACAGGGAACATTAAGGTAGCCATTGTTGGTTTCTTGTTGTCTGATTTGATAGCCTGTAATTCTTTTACTTTTGTTTTATCTGGTTTTATATTATTTTGTTTTGTTTGAGTTTATTGTATGTGAATGTATGAACAACCATTTCAAAGAAAAGAAAAGAGACACTAGGGTAGCCATTGTTAATCTCCTATTGTTATGTTTTGAAGACCTGTATTGCTTGCAGTGGTCTGTTCTGAAATGCTTTGTTGTGTTTAACTCTGCTTTGTTTTGTTCTCTTTAAAATAAAAAATTTTTTAAAAAATTAAAAACTTAAAAAAAGAACAAGTTTCTATCCAATGTAATTCAAAGAGCAATTTCTTACCATAGAGTTAATTCCATAGAGTTAATAATTGTGCTATTCACAAACCTCAAATCAGTCATTTTCAAATCATTAATAGTAAATCTATAGGGATGGGGGAATAATTTTTAAATTTCATATTTAATTAATTTCTGTGTCATTTAAAGGGCCTATTAGTTTCTTTTAAAATAATGGTACTTCTGAACAAATACAAGGTAGTAAATAATTAAAGCCATTGTCTAGATTTTTTGGCAAAGTCACTTTTTAGTTTACCTTTTTTGGAAAAACTTGCTTTTCTTATTCAACATAGGGGAAAAAGTAAAGAAAATCAAAGTAAACCTAATAAGAAGAGCCTTACAGCTAAAGTAAAATGCAAAAAATATTACTAGTGTATAATCTAAACCAGAATTCTTCTCTTTTGTAGACAAATTTAGAACCACAAAATTAGAAAGAACCTTGAGGCATACTTTGTAAAACCCTTCATTGTAGACATAAAGAATCCTTTGCTCAGAGAAGTGAAGTAAAATTCCAAGTATCACACCTTGTTAGAAGGAAAGCTAGACCTAGAACCAATTTTTCTAGGCTGACAGTGCCTTCCAGAACCAGAAACTTGGTGGGAAGGGAGCCATGGGCATAGTCTATGCAAGTGAGTTGTCAAAGGAGAGAGCAGGACAGTAAGGAAAGAGCAATGCACAGCAGCCCAGCGTGTGTGTGTGTGTGTGTGTGCGTGTGTGTGTGTGTGTGTGTGTAAAAAGAGCAATGTATGGACAACAATATTGTCCTTCCTGTAAAAGTTGAGCAAACAGGAAACTACTGTGAAATTAAAGTTGGTTAGCAGTTTATCTTGTCTCACAGTTAATCAATGCTGTTTAGGAACCACTGAGTTCTCTTTAGAAGCCAAGTAGAGTCATTTTGGAACCATCTAGTACTATACACAAAACAAAGAGCACTGGCTCCTACCGCTCCGAGTAATGATGGGGCCAGCAGAGAGGACTGCGTTTCCGGAAGTGCTCTGGGGACTCCAAGTGGTCCTCCTCTCCGCATCTCTCCTTTCTCTGTGGCCACAGATCTGAGGTGTTAATGAAAACAAATGAAATTCCACACTAGCACGAAATTGTTTCTTTATGGCCATTTGGAAAGCAGATTCTTTTGGAAGAGACACCACATGTTCAGTTTTATTCATTTCCTTCTGTGCATTTATTTAATTACTTAGCATATAACTGCTACAGTGTTTCTTATCCTGGCTTGGGCCACATTTCTTATTTCCTCCCGCTGTAATTGTGCGCTGCTTCATTAATTTACATAGCTCAATGGCTCTCTTGAAAAAGAGCTGTGTTTATCAAATTTTTCTACTTTTATTTCTCTCAAGCCTTTAATAAATTCTTCCCTAAAATATTGATCAGCACAGACTCAGTAATGTGGACTCTCCATTTACCTCCCTCTGATAAAGCTAGTTAAGACCAAAGAGATCAGCAAGTGTGAAGAAATAGTTTTCTCTGTATGCATGAGCAGAGCATAAATATAAATATATTCAAGCTACTTCAAATAAAAAAATGCTTGCATTTTTCTTGCTAATATTGATGTAGCTCTAGGAGGCCTGTCAGAGTAGAATTTTAGAAGTTTTTTTTCTTATTCACTACTAACTAGATCTATATTTCAATGGTGACTATTTATTATTTATTTTTATTTGCTACTAACTGAATCTGTTACTTAACAAAAGATCCACACTTTTTATAGATTTTTTACTTTTAATGCAAAGTATTCTTGGGCTTTCTGGCAACAATCTAACTTCCTAGCACTAGCTTAACCCATCGCCTGGGTTTCGCATCCTCCTCTAATCCGCTCACACTTTTTTATGTGGCTGTAGACTCCTTTGGTTTGGAGTGTCTTCACTCTCCTCTGACTTTGCCCTTCTTGGGTATGTCCATCTCCAAAGTCACAGTGGGGGTTCATCTCTTCCATCAATTCTTCCCATCTCTCCTCTCCCTTTTTCTCATGATGGTGAGTACTGCCTCCTACTATAGTACATACATTTGTCTGCTTTATGCCACAAGACCCTTTTCTTTCTTGCATGAAAATCTTGTGATACTAAATTACAGGTTAACTGAATTCAGAATTTGTAAATGTTTCATCTCTATATCCCCCATATAATGCTTGGCAAACGGTAGGCATTCAATAGCTCTTTACTAGATGAAGCAATAAATTATATTTTAAACAATTCGACTTAGATAGAAATTAGCTCCTGACATTTGATAACTTTTAGCTTAGATCAGTTCAACAATTTAGGAAAAAATTTTTAAAAACATACTGGCATAAGGAAGGGGCAGTCATCAGCTCGGCAGAGCTTGGTAACACAGTGCAGGAAAACGGTGGACATCTTCTGATTTTTATGCTTCACAAATCGGAACACCTCAAATGAAAACCGTCCCCGCTGGCTTCTGCCATTTTCAATGACAGTGGTCTGAGGATCTTTGTCACAGCTGAATTTTAGGGAATGTGAAAACAGCACATCATTGAAAAGTACCAGGCCCCTGAGACTTTTAAATTATGTAATTTCTGTAGTATAAAGGGCACCTGATTACACTTTGAACTAATAGAAACATGCCGTGTTATGCTATTTGATAATAGTGTAAGCTAATTCAATAGTTATGAGTTATAATAGTAACCTAGATCATAAAATTTAAACAGATTAGTTTGCTATTACAATATTACTATCAAATTTAGGAGACTTATACAGTGATACTTCTGTTCATGGACTTAATTCATTGTGCCATTCTAGAAAAGATGGTCACATTCATGTTCATCACCAGATACAGAGTTCACAAACAAAAACAAAATTTTGCCAAATATTTCTGCATGGGAACCAAATTGTTCACCAACAAACATGATTGTGAACCTAGACACCACTGTACTCTCATAGGATTCAAAAATCCAAATATTATAAAATGTGTACTGTGAAAAGTCTCCCTATCATATTTGCCTTTGTCCATATCATTCCATGAATCTTTCAAAACTGATTATCTTATTTATTTTTTCATTATCGCAGAACACATGAAAATAGAAACATAAGAATATATTTTATTGTTCCCTCCTTCTTAAACAAATGATATTTAAAAATAATTTGACAGCATTTCCTATGACTCTTTCCATGTTAATATGTAGAGAGCCTTCTCATTCTTTTTGCACAGCTGTATAGTATGCCAGCATGCAAATCTATTACTGTTTATTTACTTGGCTTCCTTTTTTTTTTTTTTTGTACCAGAAATTGAACGCAGGACTTTGTGCTTGTCAGGCAGGCACTCATACCGCTAAGTTATATCCTTGGCCCAGTTCCCTTTTTTTAATGTACACTTTCATTATTCTAATCACGCAGTCTTTTAAAACAAAACCATAGTAAATAAACTTAGGATATATATAAGGTTGGATATGTTCAAAATGTTGTATATAAAATATACCTCTAAAACCATTCAATAGCTATTGGCACATTGCTTACTATAAATTTTGCTATTTTGGACTTTACCAACAATTTATAAAAACATTACTAATTTTTTTCAGAGTCTCATCAGCAAAGAATATTGATAAAAGTTTGGATTGCTTCCCATTTTATAATAAAAAGAAACTA
>RJWT010029446.1:0-14914 GCA_004365215.1 Cuniculus paca | reverse complement strand
AAAGTGAAATCATCTTACCACAGTGATGTATGTGCACCTATGTTTATAGCAGCACAATTTGTAATAGCCAAATCTTGGAAACAACCCAAATGCCCATCAATTGAGGAATGGTTAAAGAAGATGTGGTACTTTTATACAATGGAGTATTATTCAGCTATAAAAAATGATCACATGGAGGCTTTTATAGGTAAATGGATGCAACCTGAGACCATACTCATAAGTGAAATAAACCAAACACACATGTGTAAACACTGCACTGCCTCCCTAGTGTAAGAAACTGAAAGACTCAATAAGATACCAAATTCCTGATAAATATGGAGAAATGGTTCTGAAATCCAATGGTGCTTTTATTCTTGGATTTGATTGGTTTAAGACCCTTTCCTACTATTTGAAAGCAATAAGCGAGAAAATAGGAACAGCTCTTTTGAAAAATGAAACACTATAGTAGCCATTGCTCATTTCTTGTTATCCAACTTGAAGACCTGTAATGCTATTCTCTTTTATCTGGTTTTATACTACTTTGTTTTGTTTGAGTTTATTGTCTGTAAATGTAAGAACAACCATTTTGAAGAAAGCAAGAGACACTAGGGTAAGCATTGTTAATCTACTGTTGTTATGTTTTGAAAACCTGTATAGCTTGCAGTGTTCTGCTTTGAAATGCTATATTATGTTTGACTCTATTCTGTTTTGTTTTTTTCATTGTTTTGTGTTGTTTTGTCCTATTTTCTTTAAAATAAAATTTTAAAAAAAAAGAATAACTAAAATTAAAGGCAATAAAGCAAAATACAAAGTTAGATGATAATGACAAACACAGTAAGCTTAATTTAAAAATCCAGGTAAAAAACACTTATGTAACCACCACAAAGACATAATATAATGCAAAATATTACTAGCGGTCACCTCAGTAATAAGGTTATCGCTGATTTTTTTCTTTGCATTCGCTATTAAACATCTCTTTTACAATAAATAAAAAAGCTTTTAAAAAAAACTTAAGGGCTGGGGATGTAGCTCAGCAGCATAAGCACCTGCCTGACAAGCACAAGGTCCTGAGTTCGATTCTCAGTTAAAAAAAAATCAAAAAAGTTAAGTATTATTTTTGTGAAAAGGATACGGAACTACATTACAATTAGGAATTCTGTCATTTAGAAATTCTGCAGCAACTTCAGCCTTAGGTCTTCCAACATCTTTAGGTCTACAGGAAAAAAATTATATTGAAATTATCATTCATAATATAAACACTGATGATGCATATAATTATTCGGTTATAAAAAGTTCAATGAAATTACAGAATATTTATAAAGAATATTTTTATGAAAATATTTTTATATTAACAGCAACTTCAGATGAATAGTTATTCAATCCTAAGTTCAACCTTTGCTTGTGATTCAAATTAACAAGTCTTAATTATATATTTAAGTGAAAATGTGAACAATGCTTTTTTTCCCCAAGACATGTTAATGGCATGTTTCCTGGCCACTTTCTGCCTTGGTATTTCCTAGTGTAAAAAATTATCCCAGACCTACAGCCTTCTAGGTATTAAGCCTGAACCCCAGAAACTCAAGGTGTCTGTTGCTATGCAAACCTTGACTGAAAAATACACAATGAGATTCATTCTAGAGGTGCAAGAACCTTCTATTACCACCTGCTTCCTATTACCACCTGCTGCTGATTAGTAAATTCTGGCCCTTTAAGGAGCTTTAATCATGTTTATAGAAAAGGAATAATTCTAAAGGCAATACCTAAAAGTGCAAATATTATCAGCATTTTCTTTCTTTTCTTTCTTTTTTTGAGACAGGCTCTAACTAGGTAGTTCAGGCTGGCCTTGAACTCACTATATAGCTCAGGTTGGTCTCAAACTCTTGGCAATTCTTCTGCCTCAGCCTCCGCAGTACTGGGATTACAGGCATGTGCCAACACGCTTGGCTATCAACAGTTTAAAAAAAATATAAAAGCTAAACATGTAAGCCTCAAAATGTTACTCCTCCATAATAACGAAAGATTTAAAGGAAAGAACACAAATTACCCCTTCCAATCAGTACAATCAGTATTTTCTTTTCTAGTATTTCCTCATTCTCTTCACAGAAATCACTCCTCTGTGTCTATACAGTATTTCATTATTACTTTTTCATAATGTATTTTTTATCATATAGCCTGCTCACTAGTCTAGGAAACACCTGGAAGAAAGTCATATTTTAACTCTTTGTATTCCTTCACATTTAGCATAAACAATTTAAATAAATGAAAATAACATATCAAATATGTTTGCTAGAAATTATGTTTAATTTAAAATTGGAATTTCAAACAAAAACACTTTAACAGGTCAGTTTTTCTCTTCTCCACTAACGGAGTACTCTTTTGAGTCAAATCTCATACAAGGGCTGGGAATATAGCTCAGTGGCACAGTACCTGTCTGGCAAGCGTGAAGTCATGAGTTTGATCCCTGGTACCAAATCTCATACAAGTTTTATTCTCATCTTGTGTAACTTGCACAGAAAATGCTTTGCTATAATACTGAGTTTGATTTTAGTACAGCATTCAACTACTCTTCCCAGAGGGTATACAAAGGGGATAAAGTAGACTTCCACAATTTTTCTAAATTATGTTTTATGTGCTTTCACAGAAGATACCAAAAAAAAAAAAAAGAAGAAGAAGAAAGAAACTCCTGGATGGTTTATGTGGAGACTGCTAATTTAACCTTCTTGCATTATGGCATGTGATATCTCATTCTAAGACTGTGGTCTTTTATATACAGTATTCTTACTGGACATGTTGCCTAATTTATTTACCCTGAGGTAAATAATGCAAGTATTTACCCTGAGGATTACTCTGAGATTAAATAAGGTAATACAGATAAAGAGCTTAGAAAATGCTTGGAATCATAAATAGTAAATGTTAATTATCTTTATAATCTTCAGACATTTTGGCCACAAATTAAAGGGTATTGCCTGTTATCAATAACCAATCATTTCACTTTCTTCAGAACATTCACACACCAGAAGTTTGTCAGACTGAAAAGGGCCCACAGGAAAAAATATTTATTTGCTTACAAAACTACTTTCACCCTAACACTCAAAGTTTTCTTACAAAATTTTATCTAAAACTGAATAGCAGCCCTTTTATTATCTCTTTTTTAAATAAAAGTAGAGTTATCTTCTCTTTTTTAAAAGACATCTCATGGTCAAATGTTTATCATAGTTTAAAGATATAAAACTTACCTAAATAAAAACTGCCTATTTAGATTGGAAACATCTATAGTGTCCATGTCTATAACATGAATCTGTCTAAAACCAGACAATGCCTGTGGGAATAAAAACAATCCAATTAAGCAGAAGTTTCCTCACATTTTGAAAGTTTAAGATGTTGTCAAGGTAGTTCTAAACCTACAAATTCTCAATAAAACAGCATAATTTTACTCTGTGGCTAAAAAAAGTCTTACAAAGAATACAGAATACAGAGTTCTCATACAAGTCAAAAATGTATACCTGCTAGTTTAGTCTATAATCAAAAGAGAACAACTCAAAATTTCTACAGTTTTTGAACCTGCTGTTTCTTCTGACTTGAATGATTTTCCTCCAGATATCTGTACAGCAAATTTTTCACCTCCTTTCTCAATATCTTTTTTAGAAAACTTTTCTCTTACTACTAGGATAGGCATTCTATCCTGCCTTTCCTCACAGTATTTATTACCATCTGGCATACTACATATTTCATTTGTCTTTTTCCTTCAATTAGAATGTGAACCCCACCAACACAAACATCTATCTGTATTGCTCAGTTACGTAGCATCTAAGAGTGCTTGACACATGGGAAGAGGACTCAATAAATAATAGCTCAATCAGTGATATTAATGCCATAATTTCTGTTTTTTTTTTCCAGAATGAGCCTTAAGGGAGCTTACAGTCACAAAAAAGTTCATCTCTAAAGTGTTTGTGTCTAAAATAAGCAAAGTAGCAAGTGATAAAATAGAAAGCCCTAATTTTTTTGTGTATATGAGATTACTATACTACAATAAGTAAAAAACAGAACCATTCCTTCAAGTTGCTTGATGACTAATCCTCAGATTTAATCTTTAACTTTTTACATTTAAAATTAGTATCTATAACATTATCAAACAATGGTTTCAAAATGGAAAGATAAACTTTAGGACACGTGGACATATGAAATGCCTAACAAAAACCATGTCTAAGTGGCTAAGATCCATTAAACACCTTCCTAGGAGTTTCTTGCTTTCATATTGCTGAAATATTTAAGTCTACAATATACTATTAATTTGGTGCCCCTCCAAATTAACAGTATATTGAGAGTATGGTATATCAAACATACTATTTATTTCATATGAGATTATCCCCCGGTACATTTTTTAATTCACTGCACAGATCATGGTGACCTACAATTCCCACAGAATCCAAAAGAACACTGAAGTATATTTAAGTTTTTGCAACTTCACTAGCAATGACATTAGTGTTGCCAAGCAAAATTAATGTAGCTGTGTTCATATTTAAATTGGAATTGCCTCAGCCAATTACATAGGTCCTCCAACGACATGCTTTGGCATTTCCACTTTTCTACATGCCAACGAGGAGTCTGGCATATAACAGCTCTAAGTCACCCCCTTCCATTTTTGTTAAATTGATTTAAAAAAAAAACTTACAAAAAGCTAATATGTGGCTATAAGATGTTAACTAAACCAATTAAATATATAACAAATTATGGACATTAATCTAATCAGTGTATAGAAAGTTTCATGTAAGGTTTAGAGGTCCCTGCTCTTATGGTTCTACCACCACTATGGTCATCAAAGACTACCATCTTACTAGGTTGCAAAATGACCTAATGCTTCAGTAAAAAAGAACACTTGTCTGAAAACTGATGACACAGATCAGATTGTAGGCACATTATTATAATTCAGAAATATTAGTTATTTCACTTCCTGAACCTCACTATTTCTCTCTATATTTCTCTCTAGGTGCCCGACCCACCTTGCTGGGTTATTTGGAGAAGAAAAATAAACAAAGTATCTGAAACTACACTAAATATGAATTACTTTTTTTAAATTTACTTCAATGAAATAAACTAAGCACTTTGCAAGAATACCAAAACGTGTTTAGCAAAAAGCAGAAAAGAAAATGGAAGAAATCCTATGAATCACTTTACCATTGAAAATTTTAAAGCACAAAAAAGTCCAAAAATATAGTTATTCCAATTACCGCCTAGCACTTGACCTGCTAAACTTATCTAACATAGATTTAAAAGAAAAAGTTAATAATAACAATAATAACAATAAAAGAATTTTTCTAGTATGAGAAAAGCAAAAGGATATACTTATCACAAGAGAATATTTTATATATATTATATATATTTTTTAATACATATATATTACCAGATTTTTCAGGAGCTCACATCCTAAGCCGCCAGCTCCAATGACTAGAACTTTACATGTATCTAACAAAAACTGGAGAGACTGTAAAGAATGGAAAGGCATATTAAAATCTAGGTGATTATCTTAAGTACCATTAATAAAACGACAAACTATAAGACAGTTCCAATAAATCATGAAAAATAAAGAATAAAGAGCACATTTTGTATTTGACTGATTTCAAATTTATGAATTAAAAACAAATTCTAAAACCATAATGATTTGAGTTTTAATCTTAATGTTTTTAAACAGACTTTTATCATACAAATTAAAAGGCTTTTTGTTTGTTTTGTTTTTGAGACAGGTTCTGGCTATGTAGTTCAGGCTGGCCTTGAACTCACTATGTTGCCCAAGCTGACCTCAAAACTCAGAGGCACTCCTCTTGTCTCAGTATCTTGAGTGCTGGGATTATAGGCCTGCACCACCATGCCTGGTTAAAGGGTATTTCTACCCTTTTTCTTTCCTTTGGTTTTTGAAAGAAGAAAGCACTCAATTCAGTTACTTTACTGAGTTCCTAGAAATAGAAAAGTTTAGAAATCTTAACAGAGGATCAAGCATTCCATAAAGAATTTAAAGTTCTATCACCAGGCGTGGTGGCTCACACCTGTAATCCCAGCACTCGGGAGGCTGAGACAGGTGGATCCTTGTGAGTTCAAGACCAGCCTGGGCTACAAAGTGAGCTCAAGGCCAGCCTGAATGGCATAGTGAGACCCCGTCTCAAAAAGACAAAGGCTGGGGATTTAGCTCAGTGGCCTAAGTGCCTGCCTGGCAAGCATGAGGTCATGAGTTCAATCCCTGGTGCTGCAAAAAAAAAAAAAAAAATCTCTATCAGCAGAAATACTTTGGAACAATCATTTAAGGGAGTGACAATCCTAAATTATCAGGCAATAAAACTTTGGAACCACAAAAAAATATGGTGCATTACCCAAAGAAATTAGTATTGTCAATTTTGCCCAACATTAGAAAAGAAACGTTACTCAGATGAGATCCTGGGCCAAACTCCAGAGTCTGCACATTAATTTCTAGGAATAGGACAATATTTCTATTTCCAAGTATTATCTCTTCATGAACACAAAAAGACATATAAACAGTTTTTTTAATTTTTCAATAAAAAACAAGTTCTATTTAAACAAGTGCTTTAAGTTAGACGCCAGCCCAAAATTCCACATGTTCCTATTATATAGCACATACTTTTAACGTGCAATTAATCACATTCAATGCTAAGATGTTCATTCCAAATAAATTTCAAAATTAAAGCAAGCACATCTATATTCCCATCAAAATTAACTTCTTAGAGCAGAGCTACAAAATGGGAGTCTAAGAAATCATTTTAAACAGCACTTTTAGTTAAGCATACCAGCATTCCAAATGAAGTTATAAAGTTATTTTTCTCCTGAAAAATTCAAATTATATGAGAAACGTGGAAATGGCTCAAATGTTAATCAAATAAAAATAGCTATAAATATTCAATTAATACTTCAAGATTTAGTTTCACAAAACAAGCTTAGTAGTAATTGTATTATAAAAGCAAATTTAAAAGGAAGCATTTTATTATTTCTGAAACGAAAAGCTATTGAAGCAGTTATTTAAAAATAAACATCTCTCACTTCAGTGCTCGGTTCGAAATCAGGGTGTGTGAAGGGTCCAGATCGCTCGAGGAACTTCTTTACATGGTTCCAGCGACCTTCCCAGTCTCCAGTGTCCCCACACCCACCATCAACAGCCATTCTGCACAGAACACAGTAAATTCAGCTGCAAAGATCAGTACGAAAAAGCCATACCTACAACTATTATGGTTCCCCCAAATGAAAAGGTAACCACACTGCACCTGCTCAAATAAAGAGAAATGTTTTATGTGGCTATGTTTATGCTTTCCAATTTCTTGTCTATCATACAACTCATTTAAATTAAGAACTGTATGTATGTAGGGCCAAATATATATCTCCAGTGAACCTTGCTTATCATGTTCAAGGTCCTGGGTTTTATCTAAGCACCACAAAAATATAAATAAAATATAAATAAAATAAAAATGTGTTCTTTCTAGCCTGTGTTTCTGAAGCAATCCCCTATCAAATTTAGAATATTGATCAATCAGTGAGAAATTTACTTCTCTGTTTGGTATTTATGAAAGAATACTGCAAACCTTCACCATGTTTAACATACATGGAAAAAGAAGTAGCATATACAAGGGACGGGCAGACTTTCAGAACTGTAATGCTTCAAATATAATACTACCTGTCTGTCCTTTCCAAGTTTGAAAGGTGTGGTTTAAAGATCATTTCTTATGTGAACTTTCATGCATTTTTCTCAGAGAGGTCCCAGTTTTCAAAACAAAATCTCTTAATACCGTTTTTGTTGTCACTACACACAAAAGTTTTAGGTCATAATTATGCCACAGATAGGCACTGACATCTAGAAACTGTTCTGAACACACAACTAAGGTAGGATTCTTCTAACCAAATGCATATACATATTTTCTAATCAGCACAAGATTCATGTTTGGTTGTGCCTGTTTTTCATTTTCTAATTTCCTATATATAACCCCACAAATCCTACCTCCAAATATATTAATGATATTCAATTTTTACAAAAGGGACCAAGAAGTACTGCCTAGCAATAAAGATAGTAGATTCTGATGAAGAGCTGTTTGATTTCACAACTCTTAGCATCATATAACCTTGAGCAGATTACTGAGCACCCATAAACCTAATCTGTAGGTAGCTTGTACCTACTTCTCGGGGTCATGAGGATAAAGAGATAATCACACAGGGGACTTAGTACAGTACTTGGCACACAGAAAGCGTTCAAACTTTTGTCATTTTATGCAAAGGAAATAAAAGGTGCTCAGGAAAGTGAAATTAAGCTTGTCATTCTAGTCTTCTTGCAGTTAAAATCCAATTATCAGAGAGAAAAACCTACAGACCAAGGCACTACTGGCAGTTGGCAAAAAACTTCCAAACTCACCACACCCAGTACAAGAGTATTTTTCCTTCCCACGTAGGGAGGGGAATTATGTCAGGCTGGTCAAGTGAGAAAACATTGTTTTAAATCTGTGGCATCAGCACAAAACTTAGGATCTGATAAACTACAGGTGTGGAGTAAGTGGGAAAATAGGGTTAACACCTCCTTTAAGACCCATTTTGCAAAAACGGTTGAAATGCTTAATACAACCCGATACAACAGCGTACTCTCATAAAGTTTGCAATTACTACTGTCTGTGATTACGAAAGGGAAAAAAACAGCCTTTCGTCCGTTTCGCGTGTTTAGACTGAACTGTTCTCACAAGGTCACGCTTCTGACAATCTGGGATGGAGGAAGAGCGGGGCACAAGGGTCCTTCCGCCAGACCTTTAGGTCAGGGCCCCGGCGGGCTCCTGCGGACCCGGGGTGGTGCATCCCGACCCCGACGCCGCCCGGGCAGAGACCGGCAGCGGCCCGCCGGGCCCCGGGGCTGCGGGGCGGGGGTCAGGGATGAGGCCGCGCGGCCCGCCTCCGGGCGCCCCCCTCCCAGCCCCCCGGGCCCGCTGCGGCTGTCCCCTAGGCCTGGGGTGGGGGGAGGCGAGGGGCCCCGCAGAGGGCCCCCCGCCTCCCGGCAGCACTAACTTCTCAGCCAGCAGCTCCTCTATTCTCCTTCTTTTCTTCTCCCTAAAAGAAAGAGAGAATAAAAGAAGGGTCAGCATCACGCTACACACTGGGCGCCGCGAGGGGATGGGGGCGAGGGGACGGGGCGGGGGGGGGGTGGGTCCCCGAGTGGCGGCGGCGACCGCCCACCGCCGCGCTCTCTCACAACCCAGCCCAGCCCAACGCGCCGGGCAGTCCCAGTACTTACGGCTCCTCACCATCCGCCATATTGTTCCCCGCCTCTTCCCAGGTGCCCTTGCGGCGGGGCGGGCTCAGTGGGGGAGGGGAGGGGCCGGGGTGGGGGGAGCAGGGGCGGGGCGGCGGGGTTCCCGTGGGCTTTAAAGCGTTCTGCTGTAATTATAATTTTCATTAACTACTCTTAATTAAATAAATGCGATACCGTTTATAATGTGCCGCATGAAATATAGATATAATATGCTATATATTTATACAATTATATGTTAATAAACACATAAAATATTAACACAATCTATGAAAAAATTCCTGGAAAAAGCACATCGATATATCAGAGCTTTCCTCTGGGGCATAAAACACCAGGGAAATTTCAGCTTTGTACTTCTCAAGACGACTTCAAAATGGTAGGGTGGAGGGATTACTTTTTTCTTTGCTAAAATCAGTTTTTACTGTCCCATCATTAGGTCAGATATCAGAATTCTGGTATATATATGTATATATATGAAAGTAGAAAGAAAAAAGGGCAAAAGTTAAAAAATAATTTAGAACATTCATAATTCCATCATCTAAAAGATTATAATGGTGACAAAATTTTCAACCATCTTCTTCCAGAGTCAGAAATATTGTACATATATATATATATACACATATATATGTGAGTCGGGATGACTGGATAGAGAAAATACTTTTAATCATATATTTCAAATAAATTACACACACACACCTTGGAGAGAGACAAGAATAAGATATGGTGTCGGAACTTTAAATCTAAAATTAAAGTTTAAATCTTAAAATTAAAATTTAAATCTTTACTCCCAGTCACGAACTAGGAGACCTCAGGCTCTCCTGTTCATCTGTGGATTTCATTTTTGTTTTGTTTTTGAGACTGGGTTTCCCTATGTAGTTCAGGCTGGCCTTGAACTTACTGTGTAGTTCAGGCTGGCCTCAAATTCACAGTGATCCTCCTGCCTCAGTGTCTGGAGTGCTGAGATTACAGGCGTGCACCACCGTGCCTACCTCATTTGTGAACTGGACATAACTATTTGCCCTGTAAATCTGATAATTAAGTGAAATTCACAATGATTCTCAAAATACGGTTCCTGATCCCCTGATCTGCATTACTCAGAAATTTATTACAAATGCATATTTTCAGACTTACCTCCAACCTGGGAAACATACATCGATCCTATGGATGTAAAATTTGAAAACCATTAAAGTTTGATGGGTACCCAGCAAAAGCTGGTAGTAATGGTTAGCTGTTGTTACTAATTTGTGATATTTAATCTCTTTGTCCTACTGAACCAAGGAACCTTAAATTCGCTGAACCTTAAGGAAAGCTTGACCTTTACGATCCCCCAGTTAGGTTCAGCAGTAGCATTCATTGAGCCAAAGTCAATGTGTGCCTGGCAGTGGGTGCAGGAATGGAGGTCCTTGTCCACACCAGGACTTACTGTCAACTCCTGGGTCCCAATTCTCCACAGAAGGAAACTGCGGCATTGGAATCCTGGCTCCTTAAAATGTCCTCCCATGGGTTGGGCTCCCAACAATGTTGCTTCCAGGATACTGTTTGACTAGTGGCAGTGGAGCATCACAGGCCCCTGGGAGAGCGAAAACCAGCTGGCCCTTAGGGATTACCTAATCCTCTCCCACCCATTTCACGGAGGAAGAAACTGAAACCTAGAGACAGGATGGAATTAGTCCAGGAAGAAGACTGCAAAGGCACTGATCTTGATTCTGTGCACCTCCGGACTGACTCCCTGACTCTCAAAGTGGTATTTTAATAGATGACACCAGACACTGACTGGCTCACACTGATTAGAAATAGCCACCTGCCCTTGCCAGTAATGAAAGCAACAGAGGCATGAGAACAAACTCTTCTTCAATGGATTTGGTTCATTTTCAATGGAACGTGTCTTAAGCTGTTAGACTTTCCTCTATGGTTTGTAAAAAGACAGGTCAGAGCAGTCGTATCTAGAAGGACAAGTCCCCATATGAAAGCCCCAGAAAGACTTCTACAGTGAATCTGACTACTCCCTCCCCACCAAATAATAGACAAGTAACTACTACCAATTGCTTACAAACCATGACCAGGCCAAAGACTCAATATGTATTCATTTTAATTTAAAATAATTTTATGACAAAGATAGAAAGATAATTTTTTAAAAAAACTTCTACATTCCAACCAAAGAAAAAAGAAGCTTAGTTAATATTTTGGAAGAGGAGCAGAAAACTATCATGCTACCAACAATTTTATCCTTTTCATTTCTTTATTTTTAAAACTTTTGGGAGGTTTAAGCAAGTAAGTAAAAATACACTGAAAAAATGTTTACTGGATAGCAATTGCCTATAATCAATGAGTGACACTGTTGCTAATACTCACTTGACAGCTTTTGGTCCTGCAGTTCTGAACAGTTACAAGACAGACCGTTGGTCACAACCTCTAATGCTCACAGTTCTGCAATAGGGCTCCCAACCTGGTTTTGACCAAGATCATTTTCTCAACTTCCCCTCACTGCTGTACTTCAAAATTCATATTTGTTGGGGGAATTCCTCCACGCCCTCTGACTTTCTGTGACCAAGCACAAAGCCTGGCACATCTCGTCTCACTGTCTCATATGTAACTAGTATTTATTTCTTGCACTGCAGGATCCTTGAAGGCAGGACATGGCTGCATCCTTCTCCACCATCCCCATTTGTTTGTTTGTGTTTGTTTGTTTGAGACAGGGTCTCACTGTGTAGTGCACGCTGACCTTGAGCTCACTATGTAGCCCAGGCTGGCCTCAAACCCACAGTGATCCTCCTGCCTCAGTCTTCTGAGTTCTGGAGTTAAGGCATGTGCCACCATGCCCAGCTTCCCTTCTTTTTTAATCCTCCACAGTGTTTTCCCAGTGGTTTAAAAAGATTCAGAATATCTTAGCATTTTACTAAATATTTTCAACATTCCCCCCACATCATATCTATCTAGACACAGTCACAACAATAAAATAACAACATGATACAGAAAAGTTAATGGATGTTTATTGCGAAAGTGGAGAAAACAAATCAGGTTAAAGCCCTATTAATATCATCCAGATGAATCATGGACTACACTGTTATTAATGATAGCTAAATCTAACTGTGAGCACTAATTATACACTAACCACTTTCCAAAACATTCCTTCAGTTATCCTCAGATATGTGACAGGTGTTCTGTTATCCCCAGTTCCCATATGAAGAAACCGAAACTGAAGGAGATTAAATAATGCCTCCAAAAGTCATGTGCCAGAGAGGGAAGATCTGGGACTCTAATTTTGCTTTTTGTAACTTCAACTCCTCCTATTCTTTCAGAAGCAAGAAAATGTGGGAACACAGAGCATTTTTCATGTTACAGAACTCTATTCAAAAAACAGCACCAAAGGTACATTTTAGCACTGATTTGGTTTAATTACCAAACTTTCCTAAACATCAGTAGCAGTAGTCATTTCTTAGATCCCTGGAAGTTCATCAGCTGCCTTCAGAATCATCAAGGAAAACTAACTCAGGTCTTCTAGACTTTGTATAAAGTATATTTGATTGCTTTTCCATTTTTTGAAACTTGCTGATTTTAGTAGGGCATATTGTGTTAGTATAGCGCCACTTGTAGGTTTAGGACTCTGTTTTCTTGGACATTATTATCTTAGAATCCTGCCTATCACATTATAAAACTAATCAAAATACTGTCTTCCCACCTCCAATACACAGATTTAAGCAACCACTGATGGGAACTATTTTTTAAAATTTTATCTGTTATGAACATGTGTATTTTTCTTGACATTGTTCCATAAGCGATGTAGCATAACAACTTTACATAGCATTTTCATAACATTGACCTTATATTAGATATTTTAAGTCATGTAGAGATGACCTAAAGTCTATAGAGTGTACATAAACTCTACATCACTTTAAATAAAGGACTGACACATATAGATATTGGTGTGAGTGTGGAAATAGGTGTCCTGAAACTTCATTTCCCCACAGATAAGGAGAGAAGCTTGTACTTTTTCTCATATATTTGGTATAAAAGGTTTATGGTATCGGCACTTTAACTAAAAAAAAAAATTCAGCTGGGTGTGGTGGCACACGCCTGTAATCCCAGCACTCAGGAGGCTGAGGCAGGAGGATCGTTGTGAGCTTGAGGCCAGCCTGGGCTACAAAGTGAGCTCAAGTCCAGCCTGAACTGCATAGCGAGACTGTCTTAAAAGGACAAAGCAAAACAAAACAAAACAATTGATCCCCAGTACCAAAAAAGAAAAAAAAAAGCTTTTTTTAGACCTTACAAGAGAATTTACAAGTAATACATCTCTAATCAGTTCTGCAGGCTGGGGTACAAAACATCTATTAAAATACTGTGCTCCCTTATTAAAAGTTTTTGCCAAATACTGGGATAAAACTAAGATACCTTTTTTTGGAGTGAAAGCCATGTTTCGGTCCAGAAAGTACTTGGATGCAGAACAATTGTTTCAAGGCAGTCAGTTGTTTACTTTAAAATGTCAACAACACGCTCAGCAAGAGGGCTGAAGTTGACCAGTCATTTTATTAGAATGTCACAGTAGTTTGGTAATTTGGCTGCAGGAGAACAGAGATGGAAAACATAGAAGAGTGAACAGAACAAACCAACCCTTCTGTTGGGCATATTGTCCTTTCCCCTTTTGCCAACCTGATTTCACACACAGTGACTCATGATGAGAGATGGAAAACATGAGGATTGCGTTCAGATACACAGAGGTTAGTAATACTCAATTTTCAAAACCAGCTCATCTTGTAGTAACACTATGGTTGTCCTCCTTTGCATTCCACTTAGATTGGCATCTGAACAGCTGCCAATTTTTTCTCTCCAAGGCACAGAACACGCTCCTGGGTTCGACACTTAAAAAGAAGATTTAAAAAGGGACAGGTTGTTGCCAGGGAAGGCAGGGCCACCTGCCTTCAGACAAGCGAGTTCCGCTGGTTGCGGGTTGGGTGCTTTTTTTTTTTTTTTAAGTTGCTCTTTCTTTTTGTCTATATTCTGCTTCTGGTCCCTTGCTCTGTAGCTGCCGCTGTTTTCCTGTAACCAATCTCTTCGAGCCAATCAAGAAGCAAAAAAGAGCAAACACGCCCTCCCGCTCCTGATTTCCTTAGCTCGCTGCCCACCAACCGCAGAGCCGATCGAGACCAGAGCCTCTGTCATCTCTTCCTCCCTGCTCGGTTGCCGCCGCCTCCGGATTCCGGAGGTGAAGGAGGCAAAGCTGAGAACATGGACGTGACCGTCGCTCCACTCCGCGCCTGGGACGATTTCTTTCCGGGGTCGGACCGTTTCGCCCGGCCAGACTTCAGGGACATTTCCAAATGGAACAACCGCGTCGTGAGCAATCTGCTCTATTACCAGACCAACTACCTGGTGGTGGCTGCCATGATGATCTCCGTGGTGGGGTGAGTGGGGGCCGCCTCAGGGTGAGCGCGGACGGGGCTGGGGGGCGCGACCCCGCGCCGAGGCGCCCGCGCTGGCAACTCCTCTGCTTTTAGGGCGAGGCCACAGCCGTGGGTCCCTTTTCTTTCCACACCAGGGTCCCGACGTTGAAGGGCCTTAGGGAGAAGCCTGTGGCGGAGGCGTTGCAACCTCGGGCAAGAAAAAGGACTTCTCCCCCCCCCCCCGTCGCGGGACAAGGCTTGCAGCACCTCGGTCTTT
>RJWT010029445.1:0-14912 GCA_004365215.1 Cuniculus paca | reverse complement strand
ATTCTAAGGCCCAATTAGAATTTGGCCCCTCAGAAAATCCTGGTCCTGGTCTTCAAATTCACAGTCTCACTGGGAGCAGAGGAGACAGCAAAGCCCTTGAACAAGACCACTGCCATGCCGGGCAAGGGCAGAGCTGGGCACCCAAGAGGCCGAGGAGGATGTGCAGGCCGAGCCTGCATAGGGTGCCCCAACTGCAGAGACCATGGGGACCAGGGCACCCCCTGGGCAGAGCTACGTGTATGTCACCTGCCCCTGGCCCTGCCAGCACCAGCGTTTGTCATTTGAATGGCGCGTGTGATTTATCGGGGCATCAGGAAGCCGTGGAGCAGCGTGTTCCTTGCTTCCTTGAGTGCCCGCCCGTGACCCTGCCAGGCTGGCTCTGCCGCACACATCTGGGGAAACCTCCGTCCTTAGGCGCCAGGTTAGGGAATGCTCGAGCTCTGCCCGGGGGAATTCGTGTGGTTTGGGGAAGTGGCGAGGTGAAGTGCCGACAGGCAGGCCTGGAAGGGAAGGTGGGTAGAGAAGCAGGCAGTGCCCCCTCCTGGGCAGCTGCCTGACAGACTGGCACACAGCCAGCTGGCCCTGGCTATCCCCACTGGGCCCTCCATGCTGCCCAGAGCTGGAGACAGGGCCGCTGCGAAGATGTAAATATTTTGTCTGGAGGAGGGATCGCGCCGCGTTACTCCTGGGGGAAGGAGGACGGGAACCTACTTTAGCTGAGGACACACTGAGCGCCGAGCATAGATTGTCTGCAAATCTATAAGGCAGTGCTCGGGAATGTGGGTGCTCGGAAGGCCAGGGGTGCTGAGAGCCAGCCAGAGCCAGGGCCAGGACCCTGCTAACTGCACCCTCGCTCGGCTAAGACCCCTGGCCTCTCCTCTCTTCTCCTCCACATAGAAGATGAGCAAGGCCTGGGCCCTGGGGAAAGCTGGGCTTGAGGGTGGCCACCCCTTCAGCTGTGCAGCTGGAGCGATGGCTGGGCTCCTTCTCGTGGACCCCGGCGTCCTGGGCTGGATCGCAGGTGTGCGGCTGCACGCCCCTCTATCCGTCCTTTATTTTGGTCTAGATCTCATTCCTTTCCTGTCCTATCCTTATCATTCCTCTCATTAGTTTCAGATTTGCATGCTTCTTATCTTTCTAGGACCTTGAAGTATGTCATTTGGTTTTTATTCATTCACTTATTCTTATGGGCCTGTGTTTGTGGTGCCCGATGATTGCATGCATTGTGGGCAGCGGTGCAAGAGCAGAGTGCGTGATAGGGCAGTCGGTTTGGGATCGCTCCATCCCAGCTGGAATTCGTGTCGCCTCCCCACGTTCAGTCCGCCCCGGGCACTCCTGCCCCTTCTCTACCTCTGCAGCGGCAGCACTGGGAGCCAGCGCCTCACCCCCAATCCGCACGCCGTCACTTGTCTGCCGTGACTGGCGACTGGCGCAGCTGCAGGAACCGTGACTGCGGATTCCTGGGGACGCCAGGCTGACACTGAAGGCCATGAGTTGCTCTCACTTCACAGAGGAAAACTGAATCATGGGGAGGAACAGGCACCGGCCTGAGTCTCACGGCATGGCTGGGAGATGGAGCTGTGACCACTGTCCTCACAGTGGGATCCCAAGAGTCATAATCATTCTAATCATCATGCAGCCTGGCTTGTCACAGGGATCATGTGGCCGGCCGGTGCCCGGAAGTGGCCAGGCTGGGTCCTGGGCTTGGGCAGCCTCTCTGACACCCGCCTGCTAACGACTGTGGTGGTGACATTCACCTGGAGGCACTCATTGCTTTAAGAGACCCCCCCATGCAAGCTGAGCACCCCAACTCCCAGAGGCAGCACATTTGCTGGTGAGAACAGATGCAGCCGTCATTCCAGCTTCCCAGAAGCTGAGACAGGAGGATTGCAAGTCTGAGACCAGCCTGTGACATTTAGAGGCCTCGTCTCAAAACAGAACAAAACGCAGCTGGGGATGGAGCTCCCCGGGTTTGATACCCAGGGCTGCAAAGAGAAGAAAGAACACACAGACCCTGGGCGGCTTCTGCCCATAGCTCGCATGACCTTGGCCGAGGCACTTCCCTGTTGCTTGCAGCCTCTGCCTGCAAGAGCGCAAAACCCAAAGTCAGTGAGGCCTCAGTGCGCTGGACTTGCATCTGCACTGCTGTCACCACAGTGGGGACAGTCGAAGGTGGCGTCCTTCCTGAAGCCGGAGAAATGGGCTGGCGGAGAGATGATGGCAGACTGATTTTGCGGTTAACTGGCCCGTGCGGGAGCAGCTGCAATAAAGAGCTGGGCAGCCTGGGGCCCTGGCAGCACATGCCAGGCTGATAAAACCCCAGGCCTGCTGACCACAGGGTGCAGGGCTGTGTGTTGAGGTCCCCAGGGCCGAGGGTCGCAGCAGAACCTACCAGATGGCCTCCTGCTTCCCCACTCCTGTAAGACCCCAGCTCTGTCTTGCTTGGCCAGCCGGGCCCCCAGGAGAGAGCTGGGACTACGGGATCCTGTCCCCAGTGTGCGGACACGGCCTGTCCAGCTGCCCCCTCTGGGCCTGGAGGCTGAGGCTACAGCTTCAGCATCAGGGAACCCACATCTGTGTGACCTGCGCTGCGGCCCGGGCACCCGGCAGGTGCCTGGAGGGGTGGCTCTGCCTGGGCACAGGGCACCGACAGGCCAGCCCCCCACCCTGAGGTGGGGTTCTGGGTTCTCCCTGACATCTGCCCCATACGTTCCTGGGCCCAGCGGACGTGACACGGGAACTTCTTGCCCTGAAATGCCTGCCTGGGCTGGTGCCTAGACCTGAGGCACAGATGAGGCCTGCTCACGGCTGCCTGTGGATCCTAAGCAGGCAGGTGCCTCCGCCCCCCCTCTCCTGGCTCCCTGCATGCACTCTGTCTCCCTCTCAGCATCATGGTCAACCTGCAGAGCCTGGTCCAGGGCGGCCCCTGGGGGGATACGGGGCCTGCGAGGGAGAGAGTGACCTGGCATTGAATGGGTCAGGACAGGAACAGCATCAGGACCACGTGGGTCGTGGAGTTTTCTCCCCTGGGCACTCAAGGCTGATGGTCAGAGCCCAGAGCTAGAGTTCTCACTCATGGTGTCATCATCTGTCTGTCCACACACCGACTTGTCCATCCACCTGTCCACCCACTCATCTACCTGCCCATCCATCCATTCATCTACCCATCCAATCATTCACCCAACTGTTCACCCAATCATCCCTCCATCTGCCCACACATGCATGCATGTATCCATCCATTTATCTGTCCATCTACTTATCCATCCATCCATCCATGCATCCATCCATCCATCCATCCATCCACTAACCCATCTATCCACCCAAATTCCCACCAATCCATCTATCCACCCATCCATGCATCCATCAACCAGTTCATCCATCCTTCCATCCCTCTGCCCCTATATGCATACATCCATCCCTATGTCTATTCATCTATCTATCCATCCATCCATCCCCCACCCATCATCCATCCATGCATCCATCATGCATCCATCCACCAATCCATCCATGCATTCAGTCCCTCAGACATAGGGAGGTGGAGTCGTTAAGGGCAGCGGGTGTAGGCCAGATGGATTCCAGTCTCGGCTCCATCCTTCACGAGAAGCCGTGCAAAGGGAAGCCGCTACTTCATCCCTCTCGCTTCTCCCAGCTGTAGAATGAGGCCCACAGCAGCTGGGACCGGGCTGAGTGTGGGTTTCAGAGAGTGCTGCTAGGCTGGGGGTGGGGGGCCCGGCATCTCTGCGCAAGTGCTGTGGGGAAGGCTGCCCAGGTTGCGGAGCCCAGGCCTCAGGTGGGCACCATGGGGATGGGGTGGGGGCCATGGCTATGGTTCTGTGGGGGGTGTGTCTTTTTTCTGTCTTCTTGATAGAAAACGACAACCACAAAAGACTCCCAATTCCCCATACTGGGGATTGAACCTTGTAGCTTTGCACCAAGCTACATCCCCAGCCCTCTTTATATACATATTTTTTTTGGCAAGGTTTTGAAGTTGTTAAATCTCCGGTGCTGACCTCGAACACACAATCTTCCTGCCTCAGCCTCCCAGGGTGCTGGGATTACCAGTGTGGACCATCATGACTGGCTTTTATTTTTATTTTGACACAATCTTACCAAGTTGCCCAGGTTGGATGCAAACTTGCCACCCTCCTGCCTCAGCCTCTAGAGTAGCTTGCATTATAGATGTGTACCACTACGCCCAGCAGAACAGCTTTCCTTTTTAGGGGTAGTGAGTGGGGTACAGGCGACCCCAATTCTTGCCCCAGACTCCCAAAGCCCGCCCTGCTGCTTGTCGCCGCTGAGGGGTTGCTCACCAGCCGTCCCTTCTAGCTCTGCCTGAAGCCTCAGGAGGTCCTGCGCCTCGGGCCTGTTCCTCTGCGGCCCGCGGGGTTAGCATACTTGCCCTGCCCAGGGACGAGCAGGCGACAGCACGGCGCCCCCTGGCGGCCCGAGTAGTTGCCGCAGCCACCGAGCCGGCTGTGGCCTCCTGGGGATTGTGGTCTCCTACGCACAGAGCCAGACGTTATCCTCCTCTGCCCCTGGGGACAGCAGGGGTACTGTCCCATGCCACTGTGCTGCGGGGCAGTCACTGTTCTGCGGCATATTCAAGAAATGGAACACATACAAAAATAACATGCATGTGAATTTATTGTATTTTATTTATCGATTTTATTATTATTATTATTGGACTGGGAATCGAACTCAGGACCTCGCACTTGCTAGGCAGGCACTTGTGCCACGAGTTATATCCCCAGCCCCTTGTTTTGATATTTTCTTTCTTTCTTGTGTGTGTGTGTGTGTGTGTGTGTGTGTGTGTGTGTCTTTTTGAGACAGGGTCTCGCTATGCAGTTCAGGCTGGCCTTGAACCCACTTTGTAACCCAGGCTAGTCTTGTACTCACCACAATCCTCCTGCCTCAGCCTTCCCAGTGCTGGGATTACAAACATGTGCCCGGTTCCTTGTTTTGAGTTTTGAGACGGAGTCTCCCTATGTAGCCCAGGCTGGCCTTCAACTCAGTGACCCTCCTGCTTCAGCCTCCTGACTGCTGGGGTCACAGGGGTGGGCATCCATGCCTGGAAAAAGAGGACTTGCGTGAGGGACTGAGGAGCCTCCCAGGGGCAGGGGACACAGAAGGGATGGGCATGCAGGAGCCTGGCAGTGGGGCCGCCCAGGTGGACGTGCCAAGCTCACCTCTGCATGCTCCCAGAAGCAGCTGGGGCACCTGCTGGCAGGCACCCGGGGAACACCAAGGGGTCTGTGACACCTGGCAGACCCTTCAAAGTAGGCACTGAATAGCCACATTTGTAACGTGCTGGCCGCACACCCCAGGGCCTGGCACTGGAGGGCAGAGGGCACGCGGGCTTCAGAGGGCACAGCCCTGTGTGGGCCCCCGGGGGCGCTGTGGAGGGGCCAGGGCCGGGAGTGACTGAAGTAGGGGCAGCATCTGGTAAAGGCTGGTCTCCTGGTCCACCTGGCCCACCCCACCGGTGCTGGCCCCACCCCCATGCCACTGCGCCAGCTCGAGGCTGCTTGAGGTGACACAGGTAGGAGCCCAGCACGGCACGGGGGCTTGGAACACCACCCGCCTATGTCCCATCTCCATGTTTTCTTTTTCCAAGTTTAAAATAAAAATAGGGCCCCGGGCCTGGTGGTGCACACCTGTAACCCCAGCACTCAGGAGGCTGAGGCAGGAGGATCACCACATATTCCAGGCCAGCCTGGGCTACACAGTGAGTTCAAGGCCAGCCTGGACTACATAGCAAGACCCTGTCTCAAAAGACCAAGATATAAACAAACAAACAAACAAACAAAATTTAAAAGAGAGTCCTTAAAAAGAGAACTCACGCACCAGCACGCAGGTCTTCAGCGGGGTCTGGTGTTGTTTTAATTTGTGTTTCTCTGCTGGCCAACCTCAGCCCTTTTTAAATTTTAATGCAATACAAACAGAGGTTAATAAAGAAAATATTTTAAAAAGCACTCTTCCTATATCTATGAAAAAACACCAAAATTCCATAACAAAATAATTAGAGAATACCAACTGCTAATACGCTGTGTATCATAATCCTAAAAGAATGGCCAGAATCTTCCTCAGGGTACAACACAGACAAAAGGGTCTGCTACAAACACAGGACAGGTAATTGCACAAAACTTTCTTCTCAATGAACTGAGAGAAACCCATGGGATAAACGAAGCAAATTAGCATAGATGCTAAAAGATTTTTGAAACAAAATGGGTAACACGGGGAATGATTTGAACTTCTTCCAACCCCATTTACGTCTTTTGACTCTATTTGCTTTGTGCTGCTGGAGGTCAGTCCTGTGGCCTCTGGTGAACTAGGCAAGTGTGTGACCACTGGGCTGCATCCCAGTCTCTTTACTTGGAGGCAGCATCTCCCTAACTTGCTAGGTGGGCCTCTAGCGTGTGACCCTCCTGCCTCAGCCTCCTGAGTAGCTAGGATTACAGGTGTGTGCCACTGTGCCTGGCTTGAAGAACTTCTTTTACTTTCTGGGGGCCTTCCCTATTTGCTGGGGGTGTCTCCCTTCAGTTTTAGGTTTTCTGGGGAAACCTTCGTGTCCCTTTGGCCAACAGAGGTTCGCAGGCTGGTGGGTCTCCCCTCCTCACTTCCGTCTTCTGCCCGGTCCCTTCTTGCTCTTGGTTTCTGAAGAGAGGCTTGCATTTCCTTTTTGGCTTCTTTCAACATTTCCTTCTCTCTCTCTCTCTCCCTCTCTCTTTCTCTTTCTTTTGAGACTGGATCTCACTATGGAGCCTAGGCTTGTCTCAAACTTCTATTGATCCTCCTGCCTCAGCCTCCCGAATGCTGTTACACAGAAAGTTTTTTCAGAATTTCTCCTTGTGTTTTGGACACTACAGTTTAAGTATGATTTGCCTATGTGCAGATTTCTTGCCTATGTATCCTGCTTTTCGCTCTTTTCTATCCCTGGATCTGTCATTTGGCTTCTGCTATCAGCTGTAGAAATGCTTGGCTGTTTTTACTTCAAATTTCCCCCTCTACCTTTCTTGGTCTTTTTCTCTTGCCAGTTTTCCAAATTTGTATCTTAAACCTTTTGAAACTGCTCCCCTCAGTTCTTGGCTGTGTTGCTTGTTTGTTAACTTTTTCCTCCGTGCAGCAGTTTGGAAAGCGCCCGGGCTGTGTCTTCAGGCTCATTCATTTCTTTTTCCCTCAGCAGTGTACAAGCTGGGCCTGGTAGCACACGCCTGTAATCTCAGCACTGAGGAGGCTGAGGCAGGAGGATCACTGTACGTTCAGGGCCAGCCTGGGCTACACAGTGAGTTCAAGACCGGCCTGAACTGCATAGGGAGACCCTGTCTCAAGAAACAAAACAGAACAACAAAAAAAGCACTGTGCAGATTCCTTGTGAGCTTAACAAAGCCCTTTTTGTTTTGTTTACAATGCTTTTGACTAATTATACCTTTCAATTTTCCTTTCCTTTCCTTTTTGCTGTGCTGGGGATGGACCCCAAGGCTTTGTGTGTGCTAGGCAAGTGCTCTGTCATCAAGCCCCCCACCTTTTTTGATTTTTTTTTGGTCTTTTTTTTTTCTTGGCATCGGGGATGGAACTCACGACCTCATGCTTGCCGGGCAGGTGCTTACACCACTGAGCTAAATCCCTGGCTTGTTGGTCTTTTTCAACACAGGGTCTCACTATGCAGCCTGGCTCCACCTTTTTGTTTTGTTGTTTTTTCTAGTACAGGGATTGGCCTCAGGGCCGTCACACTGACCTGCCTCCTCAGCCCTTTCCTTACTTTTTATTTTGAGACAAGGTCACTAAATTGCGCGAGCTGGGCTTGAACTGATGACCCACCTGCCTCGGCCTCCCGGAGTGCTGGGACTGCAGGTGTGCATCCATGTGCCGACCCCTTTCATGTTCATTTCTGAGGTTTCCCTCTCTCAGCTCCTGCCACCCATTGGTGCTCGCCATGCTCAGTCCTTTGTGGCAAGGCCCTGTTGCACCAGCCGTGGTCATTCTGATTTGCTGCCCGGCCGAGTGGGCCCTGGGTCCTGACCTGTCTGCTCCCTGTCCCTCTGTCTTGCCAAACAAAAACAAAAAGGGCTTTGTTAAGCTCACAAGGAATCTGTACAGTGCTTTTTGTTGTTGTTGTTGTTTTGTTTTGTTTCTTGAGACAGGGTCTCCCTATGCAGTTCAGGCCGGTCTTGAACTCACTGTGTAGCCCAGGCTGGCCCTAAACTTACAGTGATCCTCCTGCCTCAGCCTCCTGAGCTGTAGTGCTGGTAACAGGGAGCAGGGACACGGGTGGGTGCCAGTACGAGGATGAGTGTGGGTCTAGCTGTGGGTGGCAGTGTGTACTGCTGGCTGCAGCCATAGATCAAGAAGTTTTGTGTGCTTGAGTGTCCTCGTCCCCTTCCTGTCCTAGGAACTCCACAGTGGGAGGATCCTGCCGCATGTGTGGCTGTGACGCACTGCTACACGGGACCCTGCTGATGCGGGTGCAAGGAGCTGGGAGGTGACATGGCTGAAACCCGTGTCCCTGACCCAGGCTGGTGGTACACGCCTGTGATCCCCAGGCAGTGGTCGGGCTGGGAGAGGCCCCATCCTGAGACCTCCCAGAACTCTGGGAGGCTGAGGCAGGAGAATTGCCATGAGTTGGAGGCTAGCCTGGGACACATAGAGATCCTGTCTCAAAAAAAATCAATCAATCATCAGTCATTAATCAATCAATATGTGTCTCTGGGCTGTGCCCCTCAGCACGGTCTCTTAGCTCCTCCCCCTTAGGCTGCAGTGGGCAGCAGGTGGCACCTTCCCATCCTGGACAAAGGAGGTGGGCTTTGTGCTGAGTTCAGGCCTCCCCCGGGAGCTCAGGGCCTGTCTCTTCCCTGTGAGACTCTGGCAGGCTTCCTGGAGGTCACCCCAAATGCTGGCCCCTGCAGACTGCATTCCAGCTCCTCGAGGTCACCCTGTCCCTGCAGGACCCTGGCAGGGCCAATGGTCTCACAGCCCCCAAGCCTCCGGCTCTGCAACTCCAGCACAGCCTCCCCTGAGCTGAGCAGCCTGGCACAGCCTGGGCGGGTCCCAGGGGACAGCGGGCATCTTCATGTGGAGGTAAGGGACAGGCCTGTGTGTGTGTGTGTGTGTGTGTGTGGCTGTCTACCCCATCTAACCCAACCCTGCCCCACCAGGCCTCTAGCCCAAAGATTCAGACCCAGTCCCCCAGGGCAGCCTAAAGAGACCTGCAGAGGAAGGGAATGGGAGCTAGGGCCATGAAGACCAAGTAGGCGTTTTCAGGATGGAGATGGTGGAGAAGCATTGGAGGGGGAGGTGATTACTGGGGTCCACCTGGGAGAGCGCCAGGGGCTCTCCGTGTTGCCACACTTGGTCTGGGGTGGATGAGGCAGTGTGTGTGTGCACGGGTGGAGAACCAGGTACTCACACCAGGAGACTGGCCAGGCCCTGGGTGGAGCAGATGGACAGCGACAGCCAGGATTGCCGCCACAGGTGCGCTGGGGGCGGGGGGGGGGGGTGCGCTGCCACACGTTTCCTCCCACCCCCAGGCTGGGGTTTCACTTCTGTGGGGCCAGCAACACCTGCCTTTTTTACACCACATCCACGTTTTTTGGTTTATTTTTGAGAAAAGGTCTCACCACGTAGCTCAGGCTGGCCTTGAACTTGTGATCCTTCTGCCTCAGCCTCCCCAGTGCTGGGATACAGGTCTGCGCCCCCTGCCAGGCCACGCCCCCACTGGAGTAGCTCCGAGAAGTCCCTGACCCCTGGTTCCTGGTTCCTCCCCTGGCCCTGGGTTGGAAGCAGGAAGCCAGGGGTCCAGGCCACGGCTCCTGCGTCTTCCTCCTACTGGCGCCCCGGGGTGGGAGGAGGCCGAGCCCAGGCGGCCTGAACCGCACTTGGCCCAGGGGTCTGCAAGGGCCCAGATGGCCGCGCTGGGTTTGGAGAGGCTCGGGGCCAGAGGGACGGGTGCGTCCCAGCCCGCGGCCCGCCAGGGTGTTGCGGGCCAGCGGTGGCCAGGCGCGGGGAGGTCCCCATCGCGAGGCCCGGGGCCCGCCCCTTCCCGGCCGGAGGAGGCGGGAGGCGGGGACCGCGCAGAGCGGCGCGGCGGGGATGGCGGGGCGGCGGGCCGGGGCGCTGCTGGCCCTGCGCGCACTGCTGACCGCGGCGCACCCGCAGTGCCTGGACTTCAGGCCGCCCTTCCAGCCGCCGGGCCCGCTGCGCTTCTGCGAGCAGTACTCGGCCTTCGGCTGCTGCGCGCCCGAGCAGGACGCGGCGCTGG
Source organism: Cuniculus paca (assembly GCA_004365215.1). NCBI lineage: Eukaryota > Metazoa > Chordata > Mammalia > Rodentia > Cuniculidae > Cuniculus > Cuniculus paca. The sequence continues at coordinate 4,657 of RJWT010029445.1, read as the reverse complement.
CCCGGCGCTTCGGGGCCCTGGCGGCCCGCGTGGACGCCGCGCTGTGGGCCGCGTGTGCCGGCTACGCGCTGGACCTGCTGTGCCAGGTGAGGGCGCGCGCGATCGGGCCCGAGCCGGGGACCCAGTGCGGCCCGGGCTCCGGAGGGCGAGGTCCCCCCGGGTGGATAGGGACGCCGGGCCCCCTCGGGCGGTGCTGGGCTTGGTCCTCATTAACTTCCTGACTTGGACCTTCTCCTGGCCTCAGTTTCCCCTCCTGCTTCAAGAGGGGACATAGATGGGGCCGTCGCTCTTTCAGAGACTGGGGGCCCTCTTGTCCCGGGACCCCCTGCAGTCGCCCCCAGTGTTGCTGGGAACGGAGCAGGAAGGGGTTTGCTCGGAGAGGTGGTGATCATCCTGCCTCAGCCTCCTGCGGAGTTCAGCGAGAGGTCAAGGCTCTGGGTATGGTTTGGGGTACATATGGTTTGGGGTACATCTTCCCAAACAGCCCCCCACCCCATGGCAATCTGAGAGCCCCCAGACGCTGACCCTGCCCTGCGCTGATCCTCAGACCGCGCGCTTCCACCCCGCACCCGTGCCCCTGCGCCTGGGTCCTTCCCGCCCCCCCAGATGCTCGGGCCCTCGGGAACCTCTGCCACCATCTGCCTCCTAGGGTGGCACCGACTCGTTTCCTCGGACCGTGCCAGAGCGGTTTCTTTTCCAGCTGCGCGGGCTGACGCCCAGGGCCCCCGCCGAGCCCGCAGCAGCTGAACTGCTGAGACCCGGGTGGGGCCCAGAGCAGCGCAGTCCCAGCCACGGTCAGCAGGGGGCAGGCGAGAGGCGAGGGGCCGGCCAGAGCGAGAAGTCTGGGTTCAGTCCTGGGTCTGCTGCCTCCTTGGCGGTGACCTGGGGTCGTCACTGCTGCCGGGGACAGGCAGGGCGCGGTGGCACACCTATAATCCCAGCACTCAGGAGGCCGAGGCAGGAGGGTCACCAGGGGTTTGAGGCCAGCCTGGGCTACATAGCAAGCCTTAGAAACACACCAAAAAAGCAAAACAAAAGGTACAGAGACGATAAGGAGAGGGGCACGGGAACTTCCAGGCCACTCCCAAGGGCAGGCTGCTCCTCCTTGATGGACTCTCGGGGAACCCCTGCACCCCAGAGGAGCTACACTGTCTGGCCAAGCCCCCGGCTTTGCCCCAAGCCTGGGCTCTTTGGGACCAGGTGCTTTGGTCCTCCCACCCCTGGTCACAGAGCAGGCCGCACATACCCGCCCACATTTGTTGATTGAGCACTGAGTGTGTGCCAGCCCAGCGATGAGGACGAGGCAGTCCAGTCTGGGAGGAGGAAGGAAAGTCAGTCTGGCTGCGGTCTGCTGGCGCAGCCTCCTCTCTCTCCTCGGGAACCTTTCAGGACAGCCCGGCCACAGGCACCTCCGGCCGTGGCTCCGGGGTGACCTCATGTCTGGAGTTGCTGGGAGGGCGCGGCCGGGCAGGGCCCGGTGGCCATCGCTGGCAGGGGCACCACGCTGGGGCAGGCAAGCCTGGGTCCCGAGGCAGCGCCTCCCGATTTGCACCTCCGGGGAGGCAGCAGAGGTGGCTGTGTCTCAGCCTGCGGGGGTGTCCAGGCCGCACACCCGCCTTGGGAGGGTAGGAGGCCCCTCCCTGGGCCTTCGCCTCTGTCCCCTACCCGAGGCCGCCTCCCAGAGCCCAGTGTCACCCGTGTCCTGGAGCTGAGCCGGTGGCCCTGTGCTTACTCGGGCTCGGCCTCAACGTGGGGACAGGGACACGTGGCTGCTTTCCCACACGTGCATTCGCGGAGACGACGCAGTGACGACGGGCGGAGCAAACGCCTCTCAAGTCCGGGAGGCGCCCAGCAGGAGGGGACGCTGAGTTTTTGCTCATTCTCCTCTTCCTTCTTCTCCTGAAGTATGGAGCCTGAACCCAGGGCCTCTGCTCTGAGCTACGCCCCCAGCCCTTTTCATTTTTTGCGACCAGGTCTCACTAAGTTGTCCAGGCTGGGTTTAAACTTGTGATCCTCCTGCCTCTGCCTCCCAGGGTGCTGCGATGACAGGCGTGCTCCACCACGCCAGCGCTCTTATTTGTCAGGACTTCTTCGTCATTATTTAAGGCTAACGGGATTCTGTCTGCCAGAAAGGAGTGGAGGGAAGGGCACACCTCCGAGGGACCCAACCCGAGGCTCAGAGGTGTGACGCGGGGGCAGGGCACGCCAGGAGCTAGAGCCGGGCGGAAGTGGCTGCACGGCTCTGGGGTGAGGGCCTGGAGCTGGCCGCCTCTGCCTGGGTTCCAGAAACAGAACGCAGGGCTTTTCCCTTACCAGGGCCATGAACCCCGGAAGCAGGAGGAGGTTCCTGGGGCGGGGAGGGTGTGGGGGCAGGTGCTGCCCGCGGGCTCCAGTGCCTTTGTCTCCTAGGAGACCATGCTGGTGGCTGCTGTGGACTGACCAGGGTCCCATCTGGGCGGGGCTGAGCCTGAGGTGCCTGGGAAGGGGACCTGTGGGCCTGGGGTCACCAGGAGGCACATGCCAGTCACCATGGTGCTGGAGAGCATGGGGCTGTCCTGAGGACAGACCCAAGACTTCTCTGAGCAGAGCAAGGTGCACACACTTGGGATTCCCGATACTGGGGAGGCTGAGGCAGGAGGGTTACAAGTTCCAGGCCAACCTTGTATCAAGAAAAAGAGAGGCCTCTTCCTATGTTATCAGCCTGCTCGAGGTGCTGAATAGTATCACAGAGGGGGTGGAGCTCGAGCCTCAGTTTACCCCCCAGTAGCTCTCTCCCCTCTGCGGAAGTCTTGTGAGTGACAGAGACAGAAGCCTTTGCTGCCAGAGAACCCGGATGAATGAAGGCAGCCTGGGAGTTGCTCAGCTCCTTCCCCTGTGCTCCCTGTGGGCCTACTGTGTGCTCCCGGTGTCCTACTGTGTGCTGGGCTCTCAGCTGGGCTCTGGCAGATGGCAGTGGACAAGACAAAGAATACACTCTGCCCGCACAGGATGCGTGTTCTGAGGAAGGGCCAGAGATAAACCATGCCACATTCATTTCTTATGAGCTCAGATTGGGTAAAACTTTTTTATTAAACTGGGGCCTTCGCACTGAGCCACATCCCCTACCCTCTTTAAAAATTTGTTTCAACATCTTGAGGCAGGGTCTTGCTAATTTGTCCAGGCTGGGCTTGAATTTGAGACTCCTGCCTCAGCCTCCCCAGTGCTGGGTCAGGAGTGTGTGCTGCCCTGCCCCCATGGTTATTCCTTAAAACAGAAGAATTAAGGCAAGGTGATAAGAATAGGGAGAGGGGCTGGGCGTGGCTGCACACACCTGCACTCTCAGCACTGGGGGAGGCTGAGGCAGGAGGATCGAAAGTTTAAGCACCACCTTGGGTAACTTAGTGACTTAGCAAGACCCTGTCTCAAAATAAAAAAGAAAAAAGGGCCGGGGGTGCAGCTCAGTGCCGAGAGCCTGGGTACCCGGGGGTCAGAGTGGGGAGGGCGTGCAGGACTGAAGAAGGCTGCTGGACTTGAGGCGTCCTGGTATAGGTGCCCCGCTCTGCACTTGCAGGACGGCAGGCTGGGCCCAGAGGACCGGCCCAAGGCCACCCACAGGTCGGCGTCTCCCCGCGCGTCCCTGAGCCCTCAGCGGCCCTGTCCCCGCAGGAGTGCTCGCCCTACGCCGCGCACCTCTACGATGCCGAGGACCCGGCCACGCCCCTGCGCGCGCTGCCCGGGCTGTGCGAGGACTACTGCCTGGACCTGTGGCGCTCGTGCCGCGGCCTCCTCCGCCACCTGTCACCCGACCCGGAGCTCCGGGCGCTGGAGGGCGACCGCGCCAGGCTCTGCGGCTACCTGGCCCTGGACGACGCGGACTACTGCTTCCCGCGCCTGCTGGTCAACCCCCGGCTCAACGCCAACCTGGGCCGCGTGGTGGCCGACGCGCGCGGCTGCCTGCAGCTGTGCCTGGAGGAGGTGGCGAACGGGCTGCGCAACCCCGTGGCCATGGTGCACGCGCGCGACGGCACGCACCGCTTCTTCGTGGCCGAGCAGCTGGGGCTGGTGTGGGTCTACCTGGCCGACCGCGCGCGCCTCGAGCGGCCCTTCCTCAACATCAGCCGCGCCGTGCTCACCTCGCCCTGGGAGGGCGACGAGCGCGGCTTCCTGGGCCTGGCCTTCCACCCGCGCTTCCGCCGCGCGCGCACGCTCTACGTCTACTACTCCGTGGGCACGCGCGCCCGCGAGTGGATCCGCATCAGCGAGTTCCGGGTCTCCGCGGACGACGAGAACAGCGTGGACCACGGCTCGGAGAGGTGGTTCCGGCGCGCGGCTGGGGCGGGGCGGGGGGTTCGGGCCACGCAGGGCCTGGGGCGGGTCCGTCTGCAGCGCCGGGTCGCGGCCGTGTCCCTGAGGCCGTGGGCACCCAGGCCCGGGGCTCCGCTCCTGGCCTCGAGAGGGTGCCTTTCATTGGCTTCGCCTGAAACACCGGGAGGTCAGAACCATCGCTCCCGGTGTAGACGAGGAGGGGCGGGTGGCTCGCCCTGGTGTAGACGAGCGTGGGAGCCAGAACTGCTCCGTCCAGAGCTCACCCACAGCCGGCCCCGCCCGCCCTTGGCCGTCCCTCCCACCACATCCTTGGGCCCCACCGGCCTGCACCCCGCAGCGCCCCGCAAAGCCT
>RJWT010029444.1:0-14912 GCA_004365215.1 Cuniculus paca | reverse complement strand
GACATGGAGAAACTAAATTTTAGATGTTCTAGGCCCATTTCAAGTAAAAAGTATCACAAAATTTTCCCCCTTGAAATCCACATCCTTTAGGGAAAAATCACTTCAGACAGTAATAGATGTCTCCAGGCAGTCATGTGTTAATTTTTAGGAAGCCAGCATTAGAATGAAATGTGGAGCTATGGGAGAGAGAAACAATTGTCACAGTCTCCCACAGTGTCACCCTCTTTCACCTCTGTGCCTTAAGTAACAAAGAAAGGTCTGATACTAATAAAGTCTATCTATACGTAGTTGAGAACAGCTTCATAAATTAAGACCCTTTTCTATTGCATGCTGCCTCTCTGATCCTGGATAACTCCCTTAAACCCAATCTTGATTTTCCTCAATTGTTAGCACAATTAGTACCTATCGCATAAGATTGTTGAGGGGATTAAATGATTTTATGTGTGCAGTGACATTATCCCAGGACCTGGTCAAAAGCAAATACAGAAAAAATAGGACCACTCATCTCCTTATGTTTCTTCTTCTTCATTATTTTCTCCTACGTATTTCATTTGCTTTTATGTTTTTCTGCTACCCTTTTCCATCCCCAGAATTCCATATGGTTTCAGAGATATTAGATTGAGTAATTATGTGATAAACATACACAATTGAACCCTAGAGGAAAAGCAGTGAAAACAATCTTCATCTGAGGATAAGACATACTACCTAGGGATTTAAATAGACCAAACAAGCCTTCATATCTGTAAAAATGGACTGTTTCTCATGAACCTGTAAATAGCACGGGAGCCGAACATTCACAAACAATTAATGGTGCGGAACACCTTGGTGTTAATAGCTTAGCGCTGCTTGCAAGTTCATTTATACATCCACCTGCTTAGAATGTAGCCTGTGCAGAAATGCCTAACATTAAAAACCTCTTGGTTTTATCTATGGCCTACTCTTCTTCTAATTATTGTGTTATTTAGGCAATTGGAGACATAGCTCAGGAGAACTACTGCGCTATATGTCCAATCCCAAATGCACAAATTGCAACCAGCCAATTGCAAATCTTTTTCTCAGTACGTATGTTTTGCTGACATTCATTTCCATAAAATGAGGTGATGGTGTTATGGGGGAAAGAGACTATCGTGTAGTGCTTTCTACTTCATCATACTTGGAAATGAAACTGTAGAATTCATTCATAAGGAAAAGAGGTCACTGTATGATGCTTTAAACATCTCACAGTTTTACTTTCCTGCATTACAAAAATTGTGAGAAGTTAGGTAGGTACTGACTTTTTTATCAACTGAGCAGAGCTACAGGGGCCCAAAACTAAGATCATCTTGGCTTTATTTTTGAATATGAATATAGTGAATAGAGAAGTTATGCCTCCAGTTCTTACATTAGTATATGAAGCAGAATGATAAAAGAGAAAAAAACAATGGGAGAGGAAGGACTTATACTAGTGGGTTCTTCCATTCTTCTAGTGTTCTTTCCTGGAAATTCGATATAATAAATGACTTGTTTACATATTGTTTTGTAGGACTGAACCACATGAGTACTTCTGTCTGTCAGGAAGTCTGGAAAATATGAATGTTTAGAGTTTTGAGTTGCTTATAACAAAATTTGGGCTTGATTAGAAAGAAGCAAAGAAAGGCTATGTGTTACGTATCAACAAGTAAAATCTGCAGTTCACATTTTGGCTCCTCGATGTCCATATACAACATTCATATATTCACAATGTCTGCTCACACATAAAGCTTGCTTCTCCTTTCCTCAAAGAAAATAATCATAAACATTATTGAATTCCTCCTCAGGTCAAAATACATGATGTCAATGCTGAGGATGGAACCCAAAACTTACAATAAGTTACATTTCCACTCACTTCATTGGATTTAGATATGACCCTTTGTGGTTTGAAATACAAGCTAAATATCAAATTACCTACTTCGAGCATATTTGAAAATAATACAGGAGAAGGAAAGTAAAATCAAATTAATCTGAGTAATGTAAAGCAACAGGCAACACACAGCATTCTTTGGTCTCTAACAATTAAAACCTTTTGCTACAGGAGAGGTACCAAGAATTTCTTGTCTCTTCAGTGCAGAAAAATTACTGTTTAGACAACTGGTCGCTCCTTATATTACAGAGTAAGATTATCACTTTAAATTTTCATTTGAAGGCTGCAATTCACAAGGGTATTGGAAAGAATGGTGTTACAAAGGCTGAGGACTTTCAAAAACTAATGCCTTAATGGGACCCATATATTGATCTGGAACATATTCTGCTTATTGAAATCACCAGTTCTTAGATCTGAACAGAGGAGTTTGTATAAGATTAATGCTCTTAGGTAATACACATCTAAAGAGATTAAAAACAATAAATGAGGCATGGTGGTGCATGCCTGGAATTCTAGCACTTTGGGACACTGAGGTAGTAAGATGATAGTTTGAGCCTAGCCTGCACAGCTAGTGACTTAGTGAGACACTGTTTCAAAATAAAATTTTTATAAAACAGGAATCAGAGGAAGAGGTAAAGGGATAGCTGGAAGAGCAGTTGGAAAAGAGACTGAAAATAATCAAAATGTTTTATATATGTATCAACTCCATAAAATAAATGTAAATGTTGTGTATCACGAGCATAACCAATAAAAAAAGGAGGGCTGAGGATGCAGCACTGAATAAAGGCCTTGGGTTCAATTCCCAGTAGTTACAAAAACAAAAACAAAAGAGGAAAGAAAAAAGGCAAAACCTTCCTATTTCCTATATGGTATTCCATGACTGTGAAGAGAAGAAATACAAGTGTCCTGGTGCTTGTGGGAGTTTCAATGGCTATGGAGTAAGGCCTCAAGCAGAAATGTCAGTCAAATAGCTGGGATTTAAGTGGCTATAATCCTGGAAAAGGGAAATCATATATGTGAACCTAAAATTCTCTACTGAATTTTTCCTTTAAGCATTTGCCAGACCTGAACCCTTTAAAACAATTAACAAAATGCTGAATAAAATGAGGAAAAATTAGCCCTTGAAGGCTAAAAGCCTAAGCACAGATTTTCTTGAGGGTGAGGGTAACAAAATACTGTATATGGCTCTAAAGGCAGAGGATTTGTTAAAAACCCTGGAGCTGCAATTGATCCCTCACAAGAACTTCGTCATAAATATAATATAGTAAACACTGACAAGAAATAGACTGGCCACAAGTTAGGCTAAACTAACCTTTCATTGAATCAGAGTAACCTGCCTGTCATTTCTTTCTCTCCAGCAGAAGCCCAAGTTCTTTTATTTATTTATCTTTATTTATTTAAGAGAAAAAAAGACAGAAAACAAGTTCTTTTAAAACAAGGAACAAATCACAACATTTGGGGCCTCCGCAAAGTTCACATACAATGGCAGATAGAATTCTATTTTTAAAATACCAGGCATGTCAATGAAAAACATTATTAAGAGGCTGCATGAGCTTTATGTGACTCAGATGTTGGCCCGTGTAATGAAACTTTATTAAATTACTGGGCTTTCCAAGTAAAAATTCGTGTGAGGTTCGTGGAACCTCCTCTTCATGTTATATTATTTTTATAAATATCCTAACCAACAATTACCTTTGGCCCCAGTCACACAGACACCAGTCCTTTCCATCGTGTCCACATACAACACATAACTTCTTTGCATTTTCTCTGCCTTTTTTGCTCTACTTATTCAATACTATTACCTTTTCTGTAATCTTTTCTTTCTCTGTCATCATGTCCCTAAGAATTACATGCTATAATTCTTCCAGTTTCAAGGATAGGCAACTAGTGTCCAGCCCAATATCACAAAACTGTGATACCGATTTAAGAAGTCTGGTTTCAGAATTCATGAACCTAATGTTTACTCTATGCTGCCTTTCACAGTATAATGAGACTTTCATCTCCTAAAACAGAGACAGAAGGCTAAGGTTTTAAAATATTTACCTTTATGCTTGTTTGTATTTTTTATATTTTTCAAGTTTTCATATTTTTGTAGTATGCTTATAAGAAAAAAGAAACTGAAAATCAGAAAAGATATAAAATAATTCACATTTGCAGGGCATGGTGGCACACACCTGTAAAATCCCAGCATTCCAGAGGCTGAGGTGGGAGGATCCCTGGGAGCTTGAGGTCAGCCTGGGCTACACAATGAACTCAAGGCCCAAACTACACAGTAAGAACCTGTCTCAAAAAAAAAAAATTCAAACTTCTTATCAATAGCTATCAACAATCACTTTCTAATTACAACATGTATAAATCATAACAATTACTTTATCTCCGGGTAAATATACAAGTACCTCTACAGTGATTTACTGCACCATATGCAGATATAATATTTTAAAGATTCTGTAATTTTATTTAAAAGTGAGTTGACTTGCAAAATTTATAAATTCATGCTATACTTGTACATCCAGCAGGAATAGTTATTTTTGAGGTTTATCAACCATTTCAAGACACCATCTTGTCATAAATTTTACTGCAGGTAGCAATTTTCTCATTGTAATTTAATGGCCTGAGTGAATTGTTCTGTTGCATAAACAGTCTACTCCCATCACACTGTTAAAATTGAATTAATATCAGAGGGGTGCAATCCTTCCCTCAAAGTTCAATTCTAATAGGTTTTAACTGAAACATGTTTAAGTCAATAATTTTAATTTATAATATCCATAGCGCTTCTCATGTGGTAAAACAAATGACACTTGGTAAGTTAAACCATGGCAAAATTAGAAGGCAATTTCAAAAATTCACTTTATTAAACAAAAATAAAAGGCTATCCATTCACACAGTAGAAAAGGAAATAAATTTCCTGAGCGTGAAATCATACAATGTTCTGAACAGTAACGGGTGTTACTGTCACGGGGAGACAGCATTGGAGAAAGATTCTGCACGTAGATCATTTAAGCATCTCCACTGCAGCAGCAGGGCTTTCTAAGCAGTTCCTGCCATCACTCAGCCACACCGAGAAGGCACATGCCTTCTTCTTGAGCCTGTATGTGCAGAAGCTCACAAGTCATTCTGACTGTGCCAGGAAAAGAAAAGCATTTGCGCATTTCCTGATTAACAGCCCAAGCCGCCACTGGTTTGCCAGATAGACTTTTTTATACATATTACAAATACTCATTCAGCACCTCCACACAGATATTGCTATTTTAAATTATCACATCAACCCAACAAACCAAAATAACAAGTAATCAAGTAAGTTGCTGTGTAAAGTATGTAACGGATCCAATTCCCTTATTTATTTTAGTGTAATTTATTTCAATTTGCACAAATACAATTATGAGGTGGGGTTAGAAACTTGGAGGTAGCAGCAGGACACTAAATGAGATTCACTACTCACTTATTGGGAAGCACAACACTTGTTACTTTTCTGTAAGCATTATTTTAAATGATATTTGGGTATCATTTAGGGACTCTCCCAAATAGCATACCTGAATACTTTTAGAATAATCAAAAAGTTCTGTAGTAGAATAGAGTTTTGGAATATTATTTCCAAGGGGAATACTTCTAATTTGTCTGTCTCTCTCAGTGAAAACCTAAGATTGCAGATACACAGTAAAATACCTGCTATTTCCTTGACTCACTAATACACTCTATATTTGTGGGTTTTAAATACTGAAAAAATATGTGCGAATCTTTTAATTTCATAATGAGGAGGGGGTCAGCAGTCATTATATTTGGAGTTAGTAGTCATCATCTCTAGGTGATTTATGGTATATTTTTACTTTCTTCATTGACTTTACTGTTTTTAATCATTTTTATACCATAGGTGTATGTTATTAGAAAAATACTTGAAATATTACTGCAATAAAATATTCATTTGCGTGGCAATAATTTTAGATTTTTAAATTTAGATTTAGTAAAGATAGACTTACACAGAGCTGCTTCTTACATATGAACTACATTACCTCTTTATGTAGAGCCAAATTGGCTTGGAAATTTGCTAGAATAATATTTTTAAAAAATGAAAGGATAAAAAAGATGTAATATTCACAGCAGTCAATACTAAAAAACATAAAGGGACGAAGCATTATACAGAAGTAGAAGGAATATACAAAGCTGAAGAAAGAGCATTTTGAAGAATAAGTACACCATATTTCCTAAATTTCACTCTGCCTAATGGCATTAAATTATTTTTGGCTTTCTCTTTAGGACATAAGGTATTATGTTAAAATAGGTTCTGTATGCAGAAAAGATTTTTATGCAGGTAAAGCCATCTGGTCATTAATTTGCCTTGAAGTTTCTGTAAGGTGCTAAGGGCAAAGCAGCAGATGTCATCAATGAACTGTGCAGAGACCATAATCAAGTCACCTCCTCCCCATACCAGAGAGAGGCATAGCCACAGGAAGAGGAAAGTAAATGCCTTCATACTTTTAATCCAAAGGTGAAGAAAATTATATGATTGGGCTTCAGATTTTTCATTTTTCTCTACAAAATTCACTAAAATTAGGAAATGCTATTAAATAAAAACAAATAAGCTGCATTAATTTCTACTTTCAGTAAGCAGTCTTAAATTTATTCATACCCACAGTGGTACAATGTGATCCATCCAAATGTGGGCACTTTTGTTAATAATCTCCTATATTAACAATTAAAAATAATGGAATATTGCCATAGCCCTTCCTTTTAAAGGAGTGGCTCCAAACTAGATGGTGGCTTTGCCCTCTAGGGGACATTTGTGGATGCCTGGATATTGTTTTTGGTTGTCACCATAGAGGAATCATACTGGCACCTAGTGGGTAGATGCAGCTCAGCATTCTTCTCTGCACAAAGCATCTTCCTACAATAAAGGAATTTCTAGTCCAAACTGTCATTGGTATCAAGGTTGAGGAATCCCGTTCAAAGAAAAACAACAAATTTTGTTTCATATTTAATATGACCATAGCACACTTTGGAATTGAATTATAAAAATTAGAAAAGTTGACATTGTTATAAAACAGGGAAACAAATAAGAAACTCCTTTTGCAGAATTCCTTCTACAGAAGCCAATGCAGATAGATTCTGAATAATGTCACCATTTAGCACAGGTGTGTGCTTTAAGGACAATGCAAGTTAAAACTACAGATTTACCTCAAGTTTTTATTGGGAGGTAACAGAGGATAAGGGAAGGGTGCCAGCTTGAGTCGCAGGTGGGTAGGGCAGAGTCTGAAAAGAGGATCAGAAGGGACCAGTAGTGAAGCAAAGGGACAAAATTTATGAGGCACTCCCCATGGGCTAGGGTCCAGTCAATCACTGTCTCAGCCCTGGTTTCCTAGTTCAGATCGAATCCTCATGACTGGAGACGCAGTTTGATTCCCATAAGATGAAACCTGTGATTTAAGGGCAATCTGGTTCCCATGACAGGAATCCTCATGACTTGGGAAATCTCAGTCATGTGAGACTCTGCTGGAATGAAGGTGATCGGAAGTTTAGGGCAATGGAGACTTCTGGGGATAGGTGTTCTTAGTGTTTAAGGGCCATGAGATGGACTGAGTAAATTCACAGCCAATGAACTTATTTTGCCAGCTTTAAACAAATACGCCCTAAATAACAAACCTATCGGTGCAGAGCTGCTGAGAAGGATTTGACCAAATTTCACAAAATGAAAGTCAAGTTTTGTGCTACTTTTAGTTACCATTGGGCATTTGTAGATCCAAGTAAACAGTCAAAGGTTTTAGCACAAACCACTTTTAAGTCCCTGTGTTTTTAAAAATAAAACACATATCATTATTTTAATGAATAACAAGGGCCCAAGAGTTCTCTGTCCCTATAATGGTCTATGACTATATTAATTACACTGATAGTTCAGATACATATGTTTGTTTTGGCCAGCTGTTTGAATAACTTTTGATAAACTTTTTCTCAACAAATGTGTGTATTATGTAATATATATATGTGTATATGTATATTTATATATGTATATTTATATGTGTATATATGTAAATGCATGTGTATATAGGTATATAACTATGTAGATATGATTTGTAGTGAAAGAAAACCATAGTTCCTAAAAAAAATCACACTCCAAAAGAAGCTAAAGCAGGTATTTAGGTGTTTATGAAATCCACAGCTACACAGACATAAATGTACAAGAAGTTAGAATGAGAAAGGACAGATAACCTTCTGAAGTTAACATGGAGATTTCTGGGACATAGTATTTAGGATTTAGATTATCAGTTCAAAATCTTTGACTTAGATAAATATTCAGTGCACTCTTTAAAATGATGGCAAATGCAGCATTACTCTGTCTTCTTCATCATATTTAATTAACATCCATAATATCTAGAATCATAGCATCTAAAGGATTAATTTTCGTTTGGGCTGGTTTCATTCCTCTACTGTAATTGTTTCATTGACTTCTATACTTGTCTAGTTGCTGTAACACTTCTTACTAAGAATCAAGGAGTTTTCTGAATACTTACCTATTTTTTTCATAGAGAGATCAGTTTCTTGCATCAGAAAAACTGGAAGTGATAGATAAACTGGGTTAGTATATAAAGGATGCTGGTATGTCCAGTGCTTGAAACATTGCTATGACATATTTTGCCAATCTAAGACTTGCAGTGCAAGGTTTCAGCAGGAAATGTCACCCTTATAAGGTTGTTAGAATTAATTATACAAATACCAATAAATATCATATAAGCCATTTGCCTTTAAATTTCTTACATGTAATGCTAGAATGTGAGTGATTAAAATAATTTTAAAATATAGAGTTAGAAAGAAGTGTTTCTGGCATTAATTTCAAAAAAATTATATGGTTTAGATCTTTCATAGGAGAATAGTTTCTAGACAGAGTCTGTCAAGTATAAGCAAGTGCAAGATTTCACTTTCAATAATTGGGGAACAAAAAGCAGTATAATCAGTCAACCAATATAAGCACAGACCAATCTTTTCAATGAACTAGAAGAAACCGGTAGTATAATTATGTTACCTATCATATATATATTTTTTGTCCTTCCTTCTTTTGTGCTTTCCCCCATCCCAGTTGTTCTTGCCTTTTGAGCAGTTTCTTTCCCTTTCTCAATATCTATTGCAAATTTTGCATTGTTTTTATTTTTTGTCTTTTTAAAATAAAACTAATAAAATAAATTTTAAAAAGCAGTATAATGTCTACATAGTAGTCTCATAGGTATTGGGAGCGAAGCTGTCTGTCCCTTGGGTATCTAGGACAAGGCCACTGCTTCTCATGAGTTTGGCAGGGCCCGGTGAGAAGTGTACGCAGCTCAGGGAGCTGACGCACAGTGACTTGGCCTTGTCCTGGGATAATACAGACAGTTTCTCCCTTGTTCCCTGTGTAACCACAAAGACATGATGCTTTGTTGAAGAGTTTTCCTATTCCAGCGCTTACCCTCTCCTTAAATTCTCTGTAAACAGCCTCTTATGATAATTGTAAATGTGCTGCAGTTGTTGGGCAGTCCTTTCTTCCGTCAGGAGAGGGGCTCCAGCTGACATCTACCCTCAGTTGATTGTATAAACAAACACACTGCAGTAATTGGGCAGCTCCTTTCTCCCATTGGAGACGGGGCTCCACCTGACCTCAGCTTTCTGCATCCCGACTTCATTTCTTCCTCCTCTACCATCCTTCCCCTGAAGTCTCAAGAGCTGTGCTGGATACAGCACATAGGTGCCTTTTGAAATTTCGTACTATTTTTGTCATCAAGTGACCTAGACATTTTCATGAAGAACAATTCTTTCAAGGAACAAAGTTGCCTGCAATCTGAAGATTTCAGCCAGTTGTCATGTTGGATAAGAACAAAAAATTTTTATTTAAATATAAACTGGTATGGTGGAAACTGTGTGCATCTTAGTTTACGATTTAATAAACCACTTGGAAACGTTGATGTTTGTTATCTTAGTTATCAAATCAGACTGTAGTTTTTCTTGAACTCTGAAAAAAATCATTCGGGTGGAAAAGAGTACACTTGACTTCATGAGTGGTAGTGGGAAAACTTGCAAATTCACATTCTGCTGGGAGAGGAAAGGTGGTCTCTGTGCTCAAATATCCCCTATAGAAAGCTGGCTTTGTTTCCCAATTGCAGGGGCCAAAGGATATTCATCTGACTTATTGGTCCCTCCATGCCCACAGGGCACTTCTGGTATGAGCGGGATTCCAGCTCCTTTCCAACGCTACCACCAAATGAGTTAAAGAAATCAATGTGTGTTAACAGAAGTGATGTGGATAACAGATAGCTAAGATAATGTAGATTGGAAAAGACAGGCCAGCGAAGTAAGGGTTGATATCTTGGTAAGGAGTTCAGAGTGAGATGGCAGAGGGAAATAGCCTGAAGTTTACAGCTACAGGACCCTTGGGGAGGGAAGGCAACAGATTTAATAAACGTGTGCTATAGGTGCTAAATTGGCTTCAGATGGACTTGTGGAAGAACATGCATACTTTATTTCTTGGTAGTGTATAGGATTTCTCTGTTTTCAATGCTCTGGCAAGACAGAAATGCAAAGGATTCCAGAATTAGTTCAAATATTTTACATCTACTTAATTATTTAAATTCTGAACAGTAGGTACCCAAGTTCTTGCATTCAAATGACCATTTCAGGTAAAACTCTATTGCTTTTATATTTCTAAAGTAATATAGAAAGGCTATATCAGTCAAATTAATTTTAAAAATTTGAGATTCTAAATTATTTAAATAGTTGTCTGAGTATCCCGTTGTATTATTTGTATTCAAACAGCCTATTTTTTGTGCTGATAAAACACGTGGTTCTTATTAACTGTGAATGCAAATAAATACAATGTCATGATATAAAACTCCCAAGAAAGATGGATAATGATGATAAAAATATGATATGATTTCATTTCTTTCTGAATTTAGAATGTAGTGCTTATGTTGGTTTAAACTACATTGACTATCAATCTGAGAAATTTCTGTTTAATTTGGGTAAGGCTTCATGAAGAATAGCGTTCCCAAGAATATGCAAAATGATGTACAAAAAACATGGCTTACAATAAATATGTTCCCCAAAACACCCACACTGCAATGCTGAATCAGAATGGTAATGTCCTTTGAGTCACAGCCAGAATATCTCAGTGTGCTTTCAGTACACTTTTTTGGCAAACTAAAAGCTGCTATTTAAACTGCATAGTGCTGGGGTTGTAGCTCAGTAGAAGAGCTCTTAGTTACATATGTGAAGCCCTGGGCTTAATCTACAGTACCAGTGGGAGAGGGGGAAATCTGTGTAAATAATTATTACTGGCAAAGATCAAACGGAAATTGCTCTGGACTGAATGGTGACATCCAAGATTTGTATGTTCCAATTCTAGCCCTCCGTGTAACTGCATTTGGAAATCAGGATTTGAGGAGGTAGCTAAGATTACATGAAGTCATTAGGATGGAGCTATGATCCAAAGGGATCAGGAGCCCTACAAGGAGGGGCAGAGACAGGAGAGTTCTCTGCACCATGTGAGCGAGCTTCCACAACACAACCAGGTTAGCACTTTCCAGGTTTCAGACTGAGAAAATAAATTTCGGTTGTTTAAATCACTCGCACTATTGCAGTTTGTTATGAGAACCTGCACTGACCAACAGAGAAATGTGAAGTATCCCAGAGCCACACCCACTTTACAGATTGAAACAGATGGATTTTTTAGATGAGTATCTGAAGGGGAAAAAGTGAGGAAATATCTAGATTTTATCTTACCTTGTCTTCTAGAAATATTAGTCTTGAGTTTTATAGTGCATCAACAATCCATTTTAAATTAAACTAAATGGAATGTATTAGATTTGTGACTAAATACAGTATTCATATTTGGGTTTTTATACAAATACCACCCTTTCCATTGAATTGCCTTTGGACATTTGTCAAAGATTAATAGCTGCATTCCTATGAGTTTATTTCTGTCCCACGTGTCCGTGTGGCTGTACTTTTGCCCATACCATACTATCTCTATTACTGTGGCTTCAAAGAAAATCTTGCAAGTGAGTAGTAAAGGTCTTCTGACGTTAGTTCTTCTTCACTATTGTTTTGGCTATAGTAGATCTGTTATTTTTCCATATAAATTTAGAATCAGTTTGTCAATATCTATAGAATTGTTTACAGGATTTTGTTAGAAGTGTGTTAAGTCTATAAATCAAGTTAAGAACTGGTATCACAATATTGAGGCTCCTAATACAGGAGTCATAAATAGCTCTGTTTATTTCGATCTTTGATTTACTTCACTAGAGTATCATGTGTCCTCATGTATAGATCCTATGCATATATTGTTAAATTTTGTACTTATTGCAAATTTTCTTTGCTATTATAATGGTTCTTATCATAAGTGTTTATTTCAAATTCTGCTTCTTTCTGAGATATATAGTTTTCTTGAACTATCTCTGTGATTTTGTTATAGTCACATACTTGTTAAAGAATTATTTTTTGTGATTTTTAAAAATTTGAGAATTTCTATATAAGCAGATATGTCATTTGCAAGCAAAGACAGATTTAATTTTTCCTTACGATCATGTACATCTTCCGTGTGTGTCTGTGTGCATGTGTGTGTGTGTTGAGCTTGCTAGGTCTTTCAATATGCTGTTGAACACTAGCAGTAAGATAGGACATTTCTTGGCTCATATGTTAAGAGTAATGATCATGTTTCTCAGCAGTAAGTATAATGTTTACTACAGGGTTTATTTTGTGTGGACGCCCTTTAATAAACTGAAGAAGTGACAGCTTATGCCAGCTTGGTAGCTTGTGCCAGATTGGTTGCAACTGTGTACATGAGAAGTGAGGTCACTTGAAATGGTGATTTTCCAGAACTTTCTCCATAAAGTTCAATACTGTAATGGTACAGACAGACACACCATAAAATGCATTCAATTCTACAGATGCTCTATGTTTAAAATATCTTTATGAAGTTCTAGCTGTTATATTTCATAACTGAAAATATAATTTGATAGAAAAGAGCCATTCAAAAGTTTAGGGACAAGGGATTAGTCATAATGAAAAAAATCATTCTTACAGAAATGTAAGTCCAGGTGTGTTAAAATTTAAATTATGAGAATTAAAACATAAATATATGTTAAACAAGAGTATGTGTATAATCTTGCAGCAAGGAAGGAATTTGTATGATTGAAGTTGACAAAAAATCTTCCAGGACACTAGGGTAGCCATTGTTAATCTCCTGTTGTTATGTTTTGAAGACCTGTATTGCTTGCAGTGTTCTGTTCTGAAATGTTATGTTGTGTTTGACTCTATTCTGTTTTGTTTTGCTTTGTTTTGTTCTATTCTCTTTAAAATAAAACTAAAAAAAAAAAGTCTTCCAGGAAATATGTAATATTTACTATCAAAATTATCTTACCTGTATTCCACTACAATAATCTAGAAATTTGCAAAAAACAAATAATCATCTGTATATATATATATATATATATATATATGATTCTTTCTATTTATGATTAACTTTACTAATTTTTAAATAGTGCATTAGTAAGTAAGTAGGTGCTACCACAGGCAAATTAAGCATCCATAAATTGACAATCAGACATGATTTTACTTTAACAAAAATATTTGCCATTACCTTGCATTTAGACAGGATAAATGTTGGAAATATGTAGAAACTTTCATCTCCAGTAATATTGAAAGACATTTGAGAAAATGAATATTGAGGTTTCTCGTGTTTTTCTAACTAATTCACAAAGATAAAACTTTTGATTTGATAAAACTGGAAAATGCATACGATCCTAATTTATTGTGAAAGTCTAAATTAATGTACAAGGTATAAATGTATTTGACAGCATATATCAACAGAACAAAAAATGTTTAATTGTGCAGTTCACAAAGTGAGATCCTTAAGCTCCCAGCACAGAAAAAATTTAACGATGATTATGAAAGACTATGGTTAAATACAGACATTTTGGAAGTCCAACAATAAGAGTATACTGAAGAATAGTTTAATACATTTGTATAATGAAATTCTTAAGATTATATTTGTAAAAAGTATGCCACCTTAATTCAATGTTAAAAATCAATGTACAGGGCCAGAGATATAGCTCAGCGGCACAAGCACCTGCCTGGCAAGCACAAGGTCCTGAGTTCGATTCTCAATACCAAAAAAACAAACAAAATCAATGTACATTAACGACATAGAGACAATGTTTAAAAAGAGAGAGTTAGGCATGGTGGCACAGGCCTGTAATTCCAGCATTCAGGAGGCTGAGGCAGGAGGATCACTGTGAGTTTGAGGTCTGCCTGGGCTACAAAGTGAGTTTAAGTTCAGCATACACTGCATAGTGAAACTCTGTCTAAAAAAAAATAAAGAGAGAGAGAGAATCACAAAATAGTAATGAAGGTGATTTCCAGTCAAATATAATCACAATTCTTTCCTAAATGATATTTAACTCCCTCAAATTTACTACAATAATTATGATTAAGATTAATGAGAATAAGGTTTATTAGTTATAGATAATATGTGAAATAGTTGAAGAAATAGGTGAATTTAAACAGAAAGTATTTAATTTCTACTTATCTTAACATTTAATTTTCATCTTACCTAAGTCATTCATATGTGAAAGATTTGATGAGAAAAAAACCTGTTTTTGTTAGAATATAGAAATTATTTCTGTGGAAACATCATTGCCACTTTTACTAGACTATTTTAAAAATCGAAACGTGTTTTCCAATAAAGTAAATAATTTACAAACTCAAATATGCCACTGATGTATTGAGCAAGAATCATAAATTATAACGAATATAGCAAATTAGAGAGCTTTAAGAGTGCAAATCACCTTATAAAAGTGACAAATAATTGTCTCAAAAAAGTTGGTAAAGTGTATTAAAAATAACTTGAAGATTTAGTATAATGGATTTTCCCTTCCATCCAGTCATTTAAGAGATGCTTATTTCATTAAAATACATTTTTTAAAATACCACATTTCCAAATGATTTATTCTACTTTAACCTTTATAAATTCCATTGTAACAATGACTATTTTATAATTGCCATTTTCCCACATATGGTCTAT
>RJWT010029443.1:0-14905 GCA_004365215.1 Cuniculus paca | reverse complement strand
GTGAGCGCAATTAGAGACAGCACAGTCCAAGAGATTTGAAGGAACACTTACTGAGCACTTCAGGTAGCCCTGCGTATGTCTCTAACATTGATCATACACACTTGCATTTCATATTGCTTAGTCCATCCTTCATCATTTTGTTCAAGACAGTGGTTGATCGTAATGTGCAAACCTGAGAGTTTATTGGCATGTACATGAGCCCTACTACTGTAACTGGCTGCAAGTTTATATTTGTCATTTCTTTTTATCCATTTTGAATTTATTTCTCTCTCATCTAACACTGTCTTTTTTCTCTAAATATCTTACCTAGTTTCATGATATCCTCATTTCCATGACTTCATTAACTTATTGTTCTTGTAATTTCCCATTTAAAGTGAATCATAATATTACCTTGATTGGCCTTTAATGTATACCACCATTCATTTTTAGAATAAACACAATCAGTTACTCTGTAACAGTCAACTACTTTTTTCCCTACTGGCTGTCTTTTTGAGGATCAAAAAATATCCAAGTACCATATGGATATTATGTTTCGAGAAATTTGTACTGTGTCCCTCATAGAAACTTCCTCCATCTAGTATGAAGACCTTTGAACTGATATATCTTGAATTGTTAAAGCAAGAAGCAGAAACACTGGGAATAATAGAGTAGGTCACTGCTATGTCCACTTTTCCATGGAATCTGGATCCATGCGTTTTGCCTCTTAAGGAACCAATATTTGTTTAAAGTATGCACTGCATCCTAAAAGACAACATTCCGCAGTCACACAGATTCTCTAAATTGACATTTCAGTTGGCCCACCAAGGGGCTACATTCCTGCTTTAAAAGATTAGTACATTTGGGCTGGGGATTTAGCTCAGGGGCACAAGCACCTGCTTGGCAAGTGCAAGGTCATGAGTTCAATCCCTGATACCAAAAAAAAAAAAAAATGTAAATTATGCATAGTGAATTATGTGACAAAAGCAAGAGTTTCTATTTTATATACTCATTTTTACATCTCTTTTGGTTTATAGTAAATCACTTGGTCAGAGGCAATGCAATTAAGGATCCCATGTAAGTAAATTGTACACTCTGTGAACATTCAGATAAGTTATAGTAACAAGACTAAAAACCTAAAAAACCAGCCTTTATCAGGGATAAGCTGTAACTGAGGTAAAAATTAATTTAAATACTTTTTGGATTATAAAGTTGCATAAAATCAAATTTCCACCTGTGTTCAGTTGATCTTTTGGTGGATAATATTATACTATGTATCAATATAAATCTGTGTTAATGACATATTAAATATTAAGCCCAGCAGTAGTAAATAAACATTGATGATAGGATACTCATGATGTGCACCCTTGAAAGCTTTTATTTTTTCAAGCATAAAAATAGATATCTGCCATTATGGAAGAATATCACAAGACCATTGTGCAAAATTTGTAAGTATTAGAATACAGAAGCTTCTGGATATGCTAGACCCATCTGTTCCCCTTATTTAGTGTATATTATTGTTCAGAACATTTTTCAGTGGTCATTAAAGGGATATACACTGACAGTCACGCTATACACTTTGGCCAGTCAACTAAGTTCATTTTCATGGTTCTCCTCCATCTCCTCTATAACATTCTTGTCCGAAATGTGCCGTTCACTAGGCTGCTAACCAGTCAGGCACAAAATTTGTCACAGCGTAGCATGCGTAACCTCACTTCAGCCAGTCCTTTGTCCATGTGAAGAGGATGCTCACTGCCTCACACTGGAAGAATTTATCTTGACCACTTTATTAAAAGTTATTTTTTTATTGACACATGTTTGCAGTACATGCAGTTTAGAGTGATCTTGGCGAGTGGTTCCAGGTACATAATATAGCTGTTTCCTTTTTTTAAACCCCTTCTCCTTCCCTTTCCCACCTCCCCCCTCCAATTCCTCTATTTTGTTATTTATTCTTTTTGACACTATTTTTAGCTCCTATTATGGTATATAATGTTTACATTCATTGATATGAGTTTTCTGTATATGACGTATCTTTATTCTACATATCCTCTGCCCTTCCTCCTTATCCCTTGCTTGCCCTTGCTTCCTTGGACCACTTCCCTATTGCAAGAGATCTATCTTATCCCCTTGTATTTATTTGTTATTGTTGTCTTTGTCTGTGCATTGCCTTACTCAGATGCGGGATACTACAGGTGACAAATGTATAAGGTGACAAATGTGTGAACATAAACTACAACACAAGTTGCTCTTCAACTTCAACAAACACACTGAACTGATTTGCACACATGAATCCCTTAGTTTATTTTTCTACCTTATACATGGTCAAAAAATACCTACCATGGTATTGTAAGAATTATCTGAAGGGGAAGAAAAAGAACCTTATCTGTCTCTGTTCTACCTAGAAGCACAAGATAGTCTATAAGTCAATTTGTATACACCTAGCACCAAGCCTATTTTTAAGGCAGCCAGGACAAGATATAGAGTCATATATTTCTACCATTCCTATTGGAAAATGGCATTTATTTACACTATCTGTTGGGTATATCAAGATATTACACTCATATACAGTTATCTCCTGTATCCAAAAGCCAAAGGAAACTGGCAAACGCTATTCTTTCTTATTGATAAAAGATGCGAAGTACAATAGATTTCCTTATATTACAGAGAATACCTAGTGAATTAATGTTAGTCTTTTGTAAAATAAATAACAACATGAGATTAGAAGAATGAGATTTATTTGGGAAAATTCTGATAAGGGAAAAAATGCAGGAAGAGTGATGTGGAGGAGATTGGGAGAGTTGTCAGATTAAAATGATGCTTTAAAATGAGTAAAGGGAAGGAAATAATAAAGATAAACTTAAATGAATCAAATCACACAAAACCTTCGTAGCATATCATGAACGGGAAGCATAACACTCCAGCAAATTAAAAACTGGGCACATCAACTGACATGGTAACCCCCAGTTTTGAGATTGGAGTTCAGAGGAAGCAACTACTCAACCTTTTTGCACAGAAACAACAATGTTCATTTTTACTAGACAGAAACCTATAAATAACTGCAACTAGTGAAGAAATACAATGTTAAGTGAAGTTAACAAATGAAATATCTCCAACATGATTTCAACAAAGATTACCTATAGATAATGATACAAAACAATTTTAAAATAAGTTCATTTCTGCAAAACCATAAATAAGGATGACTAAGAGAGAAAACATTCTTAGTTGAATGAAAGCAAGTAAGTTAACAAATATATATGAAAGTAATCACATTGGAACCTAGGGAAGACATAGCTAATATGGATATATGTCTAGATGTTTACATCTATAATTACAACTCTACAGTTATGTATTTTCAAATTAAAAATATATTACCTATAAAGAAAGTAAACAAATGTGCATGTAACTAAAATAGACAATTCAAATTTGACAAAATTTAAAGATCTTAAAGAACACATACACAAAAGCATAAAAGATCACTTTTAAAAATGGAAGAGAGCTTAGTTTCTTCTAATATAATTATTTCTATTTTGCAAGTGAAAGCAAAACCAAAGGAAAACAAAATTAAAAAATTAAAGTAATAAGTCTTCATGTACTTTGCCCTCAGTTATGTAGTTAATAAATGATGAAGTCAAAATGTGAACATAAAAAGTCTTAGTCCATAGTCATATTTTGTGCACGTTTACATTTTATATAGCATTGCTTATTAGTCTAAAACTTTCAAAATAAAGACAAATGCATACTTCAATGAAAACATAAATATGGAGACGATATGCAAGATGTAGGAATAATATGATACCCATGGAATGTTAAGATTGTTTGAATTTTAATGTCAGTCTGTTTAATCTCCTTTCTGGGATAAAATATCTGGCTTCCACCACATGAAGAGGAAACATTTGCTTTCGCTTGTGGTTTTAGAGATATCAGTCTATGGCAAGTGCACATCAGGACAGAAGCCTCATGGTGGCCAGGCTTAGTGGAAGAGAGCTGCTCACATTGTAATGGCTAGGATGTAAAGAACTGAGAAGACCGTCAGAAGAGGGACCAAAGACAGGTATAGTGTGCAAGACCACACACTCGCAATCCATCAAGAAACACCCAGAAATGTTAACCATCCAAGCTTCTTTCTAGACAATCAAATTTACAGTAAAGATTAACCTCCTCCGTTAATTATAAAATTAACTTTACTATTGTTACAATATCAAATTTGGTAATTGTTTTAAATTTCAGGACAGCCAATAAAGCAGAAATATGATTGTATTCCTATGGATTAAAGTGTTATTAAAGTTATCATTATAATAAAAATCAGGAAGGGAGAAAAAACTGTAATGATTATAAACGATATATAAATAGAAGTAGGGAAATAAAATGATGCATTATCTACCTCCTAATTTGTAGCATTTCTATTTTTATGTAAGGTTTTCTGAGTGTGTATTTTCAGTTTATGTGATAAAGTTGTCCCTTTTATTTGCCTTAACAGATTTATAAAATTTGCATCAAGTTATGAATAAGAAAAATAACATAATTCTAATGACAACCCTCTGCCTATATTCCAATTGTCCTTTCTCAAATTACTATTCTCACACTCATAGAATTTGTAACATTTACACTTTCAGACAATTGTTTAAACATATAGAGTATCATTATACTTGGTGCTTATATTATTTAAAATAAAGTTAAATAAAATTATATATAAATATATATTTCCTTGTTGGAATTACATGCATAAATTTACATAGTCGTTAGTCCCTTTTCCCGCCTGAATAACTAAAACGATTCCCAGAGTACAAATCTGAAAACATTAATTGAAAAAAGCCAGCAACAATGAAGCAGATAGTGTGTGCTCTCACCCGTGTATAAAGTCAAACAGAGAGGAAAGTAAAAGATCAAGATCTCCAGTTTCATTTCTAGTGTGTTGACTCAAAAGTAAAACAAAGAAGGCTTAGGGGATGCAGGGAATATTTGTGCTCTCATCTGAATTTTTATTGTGTGGATTATTACATACAATTCTTATGACCAAAATATATAGAGTTTTAAAAGTATGACTTTGGTTCTCCTGCCACTCAGCTTTCTGTTTCTATGGCAAAACACCTGGGATAAACAATGTAAAAGCAAGAAGTGTTTATTTTATTGCACATTTTCAGGGTTTCAGTATATGTTCAGTTGGCTCCATTGTTTCTGAATTCTTGGTAAAGCAGAGAACAACAGTGTCGGAGTCAGTGGTGGAGAAAGCTGCTCATCTCATGGCACCTGAAGAAGCAGAGAGAAAGCAAACAAAAAAAAGAAAACTAAAACAGAGAAAGACGGAGAGGGAGATGAAAATGAATGCCACAGTTCAGTAGAAAGTTTACATTTAAAAGATACATGCTTTCAAGACATAACAACAGGAGATTAACAATGGTTACCCTAGTGTCTCTTGCTTTCTTCAAAATGGTTGTTCATACATTTACAGACAATAAACTCAAACAAAACAACAACAACAACAAAAAGATACATGCATATTTTGCTTCTTTCCTAGCAGCATTTGCCAAGCCCCAGTGCTACCAGCCAGGAAGCTCCATGTGCTTGAGCAGAACTGTGCCATTGGAATTTGAGCTTCCAGACTAACAAATCTGCTGGGCTAGGCCAACCCCTTGCCAAAAAAGGCCACTTTCTAGGCCAGAGTTGCTCAAAGGCCATCAGCTGCTCCACATCTGCACACATATCCGCTTTAATATAATTCCTTCATTTTTCACAAAATGTGCACTATTTAGGGGAATTGAGGGAGAGTGAGAATATTAACCACCCCATAGTGTGTCTTCCATTACAATATTCATTTGTGTTCTGCATCTTCTATCATTCTTAATTTGTCTTTTATAAAGCATGAGCAATTCTTAATTAGAAAAATTGTATTTTAGAAGGAATGTAAGCCCGAAGAGTTAAAATTATTTGTGCCTAATAAAATTTATCACTCAGGGATAAAGTCAATGTTCTGAGTTTTAAATATTCAAGTTTTGCAGCAGAAAGCATGTCCTTGTCTCAATAGACAGAGTGTTTCAGGAGGGACAGTTTCTTACAGCAGATGACACAATCTGTCTTTGCTAAGGAATGTTCTCTTTAGGGAAAAAATAGGTTCCATTTCAACACTCTACAAGTGATAAGTGAAGCATTTCAAAAATAGAAGCTCCTAGATGTGTTGATGAGACAATATGTCATTGCTTAAAAAATCTGCTTGAAAAGACTAAATTTCACCATATCCCCATGAGCTAGGTATTAAGATCTTTCCAGCTGTGTGCTGAGAGTGCTCCTTATGGTTCATGATATGAGAGGAGAGGTGTTCATTTTCATCCAGTTACTGGTGATTAATAGAAAAAATTGCACATTTCTAAGAGTTGCATTGAATTATGTTTCCTTTTCCCATACAAGTCATACTTCTAGAAGAGGTTATTGTGTCAAAATTTATAATGAAAAATAATTAATGAGTCAACCACAGTTCATAGGTAAGCACAACACAGATCACCTGCTAATCTTCATATGGAGAAATTATAAAAGTACTAGAAATGGAATCAGAAAGCCTAAATGCAGTTATTGTTTTTGTTCTTTGTCTATATGGCCTAAAGCAGGATTCTTGTCTGGTTATTAGTTCATTTATTTAGAAAATTTAAAAGCTATGTTTTTCTCAGGGTTATTTTAGTTTTGAAAATTTTAGAATATTTGAAAAGTAAACAGTGAGAAACCACAGCATTACTTCTGTGTGAGAGCCACCTGATTCTCAGAGAACTTTGTCTCAGGCCGTTCCCACTGAATTAAATGCTTTTCTTATTCCCTTTATGTATTAATATCTACTTGCATTTCCTTCTTTTTTTTAAGTACTGGAAAGTGAACCAAGGCCGTGAATATGCAAAGCAAGCACCCTCCCAGCCCATTTTTTTTAAATCTTTATTTTTTGTTAGAACATGTTTCATTAGAACATAAAGATCCCATTCATCATGAGGAATTTGTATTGGTACATAACATATGTTATTTTGTTATTTTCCCATTTCTCTCCTTTCCCTTCAACCTTTCTTCTCTTCTCTATTTACAAAAGCTCTATTTCTATATTTTTCCTTCCATCTCTGTTTTAAAATCCTTTTCCCTCCCTACCCACAGCCCCCTTTGTTCACCTTCCCATTTGAACAAGATCTTCTTACTTCCAAATAGCTATCCTTCATTTTGCTCATTTACACTGCGAGTTTCCCACACAAGAGAAACAGCATGATATTTAAACTAGTGGGTCTCATTTATTTCACTTAACATTATGACCTCAAGATGTATCCATTTACCTAAAAAAACCCCTCAGATTTACCCTTCTTTATAGCAGGGTACTACTCCATTTTGTATAAATACCACATTTTCTTTTTTTATTCATCTGTTGATGAGCATATGAACTTTTTCCAAAATTTGACTATATTAAGTATTGTGCTGCTATAAACATAGGTATGCATGTATTACTGTGTTATGAGGTTTTAACTCTTCCAGGAAGATATCTGGAAGGAAAATTCTTTAAGAAACTAAAACTGGAGACTCCATGTGACAGCCGCCCATTTTTAACTTTATATTGTGCCTATACTTCACTTAGTTGACTGGGCTGCTTTAAACTGGAATCCTCCTGCCTCAGTCTCCTGAGTAGCTAGGATTACAGGGATACATCAACATGCCCATGACACAAATACCCACTCAAATTAATGAGATTGATTATTTTATTATTAATTCTCATGTTCTTTATCTTTCCCTGCATACCACTTTGTGTTAAAAAACACAGGCTCCACGTAGTGTTAGGGTAAAGAATGGGGACCTGAAATGGGCCTACATTCAGCAAATAAGGAGGGTTTGGGATTTCTAGTAAAACAGTATCCATCGTATCTATTCCTATTCTCTCCATTTGACTTATCAAAACCCAAGCTAAATCTGGATGATCCTTTATTAGTACTATCTGAAGATGAGGTTAGAAAACTCAGATCCTGTAGCATAGCTGATAGATAATACATGAAGCTATATCTGCACATAATCATACTCAGAATTTGTCTACTTAAATGAAATATTGTTTAAAATGGTTTTTCTTTTACTCTAAAAGTTTTCTATATCCATCTATTAATTATTCTGGGATAGAAGTTCAAAAATAAGCATATGTATTAGTTTGTATTATTTTTACTTACTTCAAAAACTTATCTCAGTTTTACATTCTTAGCAGAACACGTTTATTAGTCTATATTTTCTTCACTTCATTTCTTATAAATTTATCTTAATTTTTCTTTTCTTCATTCTCTGTCTTGAATTTCTATTTGAATTTTATTGGACATTATGAATTTTCTGAAATTCTGTACTTTTAGTTTCCAGAACAATTTGTCTCCATGGGACTTTTTTGGCTTTTAGCCACTTGATCAGAATCTCTCATTTTATGTAAATATGACTGTTTACAGAAATAATTGGTAAAAGCAGTTTGGTACACAAAAGTCTTCCTTTATTTCAAGATATAAAGTATATCTCTTATGATTGTTTTCTTTCTAAAATTCATCAATAGCCACATCAAAATGGAAGCCATTATTTGTACTCTTAAATCTCAAATGGGAAAAGTAGAACATACCATATAAATCATATAAAAATGGAAGCTTTAAAATAAATAAACATCTCTCTTCATAAGACAAAGATGCTATAAAATCAATAGCATTCTTATTTCTACTGTCACCTGTAGGTGATATATTAATATCTCTGTCATGGTTCTACTCGCCCAGACTCCTCACAGCTAATTCAGAAAAACAACCTGTTTCTTGTCAAATGCATTACTGCTCATGTGCAGTCACCCGAAGGCGATCAATACATTGGTGACATCAACACCTCTGTTCATTCCTGCTACATGGGTAGATATTAAAGTGCCGGATCACAGCAGTAAAAATTAATGAATTATAGAAACCTGTATAAAAATAGATAATCTTAAAATAAGTGTTTGAATGTTAAAAATTTGTAATATAATGCTGAAGTACAATACAACATGTAAACAGTTTTTAATTATTCAAAACATTATATATACTGTAAAATTTATTAATAGTAGGATAACACATTACTGGGAATAATAAACTACAAGACTAAAACATGTAAAACAATGGAACATAGGACTATGCATTTTTCATTATTTTTCTTCCAAATCAGCTGAAGTAAAAGTGTCAAAATCCTATATTTAATAAAGCTGTATAGTAGAGAAACAGATAAAAAGCATGAATCACATGACCACCTGCAAATGAAATCTACCTGAAATCCTTCGATTACAATTAAATCTTTAATATTTAACAATATCATTTCTTCATTTGTTTCCTACTTTATAAATCTCCTAATGCTTGGTTTTTTATTCTTATACAAAATATCTGCTGCAAATACACTGGTATGAGTTTAATATTCAGCTACTTGGCATTACCTAAAATCCTTGTTAAATTTAAACGTCACAAAACAAAGGAAATGGAATAATACATAGTAACCAGTATTGAGTCATCCCCCTTTACACTCAGGGTGCTTGTCTCTCAAGCATACTAAGTGTTCAGATACTTAGTTTTCTTTTCAAATTCCCTTGAGACATCAGGCACTCATAGATTTTATATTTAATCCTATATACTTCTTTAAAATGTGAATAACTAAAATTTGTCTGTTTTAAATGTTGAGTTTTAGTTACAAGTGTCAATTATATGTTTGGCCATTATACAATAGATTATCAAAACAAATAGAAGCACAGGCTTTAGCACTGGGGTTTCTCTTGAAATGCTAAAACCTTGGAAAGAAAGTTGATTTTATGAGTTTCTGTCTGCCATCCATTCAATCAAACCACAAAAGGTTGTGTTTAACTGCTACAAATTTATTCATCAAATCACCCTTCTCTTAATTTTAACCCTTTTACCAGATCAAGGGCAACATTTTCCTTATTTTAATTTATGCCTAGTAACTCTTAGAAGTTCAGAGATTCAATTATATAGTCTCTGAGTAAGTGAATTTACATTTATTATGTGTCATAAATGAGTTTTAAATACCTTATGTTAAGTAAATGCAGAATCATCCCACCTGTGAAACAGAATCACTTGTTCTAATCACCTGATGACACGTTAAAGAATCTTCGAAGATTAATACATTAGAGCCAAAATTTACACTTTTCACACTATAAATCCAGAAGAAGCTGTTGTTCTGCCTATGCAGCAATGTTTATCTACACCATTGCCCATTCTCGGCATGTAATTTTATATCTACTTTGCAACCTATATGCCTAAAAACTGCACATAATAGTATTCTTAAATAACAGATGACAAAAAAATTAGGCTAAACACATGCATGTACACCCGCACATCTACACAGATACACATATAAACAATTTTTTAAAATTAGTTTCAGAATACCACATATTTGTATGGAAATACTTAGCATTTGGATTTATTTAACATCTGCATTCATATTTCAGTAAGCAACAATTTTCTAACTCTAGGGAAATAATGCATTAAGGATTATTATACATAAACATAGATGTAAAAATCTATATTACAAAATCAAATACAACATGCGCATAATATAATATGTCATCAGAGGCACATGCAATCTGTCCTAGGAATGAACAGTTGCTTCAAGATTTATAATTAAACACGTTAAATTAATCATATTAATAGCTTAAAGAAAATTATAGGATGCAGAGAAAGCATTCAAGCAATTTAAGTATCCGTTTTATTGTAAATTCTCTAAATAATTTATTAACATAAAACGAGGTTATAAAGTGTAAAATTTATGGATACTTCACAGTGACTGATCAGAAAGTGTGGCTTCCCTTCAAGACTGGAAATAAGACAAGGGCGGTTTTCCTCCCTACCCCGCTGCAAACTCATACTAGATGACATCGCTGAGGAAGATGGTGAGAAAACAAACAAAGCAGTTAAGGAAAAATAAGAGTTGTTTATTTGCAGATGACATTATTTTTAGTGTGGAAAACCCTACATTTATACACTATACATTGTAATATGAAACTACGTAGCTAAATTTGAAATTATAATGATTATGTCATCTAAAACGTGATTGTGTTCTATACAAACTTATTATATACTACCAATAATTTTCCAGTTTACTCTTACCCTATGATGAATATTTTCTAAACCAAAATAGCTAGTTTATATAATAAAGCATACATATATAAATATTCATATATATACTTTCCTCTTTTTACTCTAATATATAATATATATATCATATATACATCATATATATGTATATAATATACTCAAATGTATTCTTTTTTCTTTTTACTCTAAGCATCTTGAGAATGATCTCATAAGGAATAAATCTAAATGCTCTTCATTGACACCATAATTATACTGGCTTTGCAGTTTTGAAAAATAGACATCTTAATCTTCACTCAGTTTTAAAATAGAGAGCAAGGGTCCAGACGTCACATGCAGGAAAAAAAGTTTCACAGTAGCCTTTGGATACTGTCAGAAACAGACAGGTAGAGACAGAAAAAAAAAAAATTTGAAAAGTATCCTCATAAAATTGCAGTTTCATAGTTTCATAATTTACTTGAAGAAACGATTATAAACAAATGAATAGAAATAAATAAATAAGAGAGTTGTGGATATATACTGTATCTCAATATATCTGAATAAAAGTGCCTTTACATAGCATACTGATTATTTTATTCATTGGTCTATCTGGAATTATACGTAATTTTTAACTGTATCAACCTCAAATTCTCAATGAGACTTTGACTTCTGTTGTTAAAATTGCCAATACATTTCATTCTCTGTGCAGACATATATTTAAATTTTATAGTATTTTTCTTCTATGTAAAGACTTTATTTAACATTTCTTGTAGTGTGACCTGTCTGTAATATTCTTTGAGGATTTGCACACTGGAGTCCTCTATATCACTTTGATTTTTGAAAGATACATTCATTGGTAGCACAGTCGAGCCATTTTTTTTTTCCATTCAGAAACTGACAGATTAGGCTCCAATTCTTTTTTCTCTTTTTATTTTAAAGGCAAAATGTGCTGTCAGTTTATGTATCTTAACAACACTTTTTTGTTTACTTGTTTTTGTTTTGTATTTATTTTATTTTATTTTATTTTATTTTATTTTATTTTATTTTTAGATAAGAGCTCATTATGCTGTTCAGGCTGACTTTGAACTCACTATGTAGCCCCGGCTGGTCTCAAGTTTGTGGTGATCCTCCTGCCTCAGCCTCCTGGGTACAGCACTACAGGTATGTGTTACCACACTCAAATCAATTTCTCTTTATATAGTATGTTTTATATTACTTTTCTTTTTCTAGCTAGTTTCTCCATATCACTACTCTAGCACTTTTTGATTTTTATATTTCCTTGGTGTTGCTGTCTTTATACTTTATTATTATGGTTTGTTGAGACTCTAGAAAACATGAATAATTTGAATATAAAAATTTGTTCCTAGTTGTTTTCAATTGCTTCTTCTCAAGACTATCTAGAGAAATAGAATCAACAGTACTGTATGTGTAGTGATTTCCATCATTGTGACAAGACACCTAAGGCAATCAACCTAAAAAGAGGAAAGGTTTATTTTTGGTTCATAGCTTCAGTGGTTTCAGTTCATGGTTGCTTGACCTTGTTGCCTTGGGTCTTTGGTAACACAGTACACCATGGTTTTGCACATATGGTTCATGGAGCTAGGACAGAGAAAGAAAGAAGAGAGATGGGAGAAAGGGAGAGAGAAAGAAAGAGAGAGAGAAGTCACTTCCCAATACCTCCTTCAGTCACACATTCCTAAAACTCTAACAATCTAGCTGTCTTCCACTCAGTCCCACATCCTAAGGGTTTCACTATTACCCAATAGTGTGAAAGTCCCATTAACATACTTGAACATGTGGTGCTTTGGAGACATCAAATCCAAACTGTAGAATTCTACTTCTGATCACTGAAGACTTCTGTTCATCTCACAGAACAAAAGACTTTCAGTCCATCTGCCGAAATACACAGTCTTAGCATTTCCACTATCACTCAAAAGTTCACATCCACAGTCCACTTCAGAATCAAAGTAAAATCAATTTTGAGTCTTGGTAAAATTAAAAATTAAGACATCATATCCCTGTAATGTACAATCATATAATGGAAATCATCTTACTCCAAAAAGGAATAAAAGAAAAATAATGGGAGAAGAGACCAAAGCAAGACCAAACCTGGAAGGGCAAATATCACATCTTTGAGTATCCATGTCCAGCATCCAGGGCATGCAGTGGTGTGATGTGAGCTGCAAAGGATGCGGGAAGCTCTGCCCTGCAGCTTTGTTGGTGGCAGCTCACACAGACACTCACTTGGGCTGACTCTAGCTTGTCAGTAGCCACCACACTTTCCTGGTGTCTCTAACTCCCCAGGGTCTCCACTGCAGGTTCAGATTTACTCACAGTTTCATGTTCTTTCCTCTCAGGGACTGCTTGCTGGGACTCTGATACTGCCACACACTACTAGTCCTGCCAGGTTTCTTTTGAAATTTTGTTGGAAGCTTGCAGGACCCCATAAGGGTTGCATTCTGCATGCCATTAACAACAGGATCACGTGGGTGACGCCACGTTCTGCCACTGCTGTGAGCTGTACCAGGATCCACTGATGCCCTAGCCACAGATATCTCTGAGTGTCCTGATGGCTGAAGGTGGGGAAAGGAATCCTAGGAAAGTTTTCCTTAGCATAGCCTTGGGGCTCTTTTATTATTTTCTGGGAAAATTCTTGAGATAGATTCACTTTTATAACCTTTAGTCATTAATAAATTGGTAGTTGGTTGATTTCAGAGAAGAAACAAAACCTTTTATTTTCAATTGTCCATGTGCAGTGTACTTAACCTTTATTTTAATGGCGCTAATCTCCACACCTTCCTTGCCAGCAACTTTGAACATGTTCCTTTTCTGGCCAAATGATGAGTTTTCCAGATGTTTATGCCTTGCTCCTGATTTTCATGTTAAACCTTGCTAAAAATAACCAGTAATACTCATTCCCTCACCTGAGTGCTTTGTTGCATTGAAATTTCTTCCACTAGGTAAACCAGTTCATCACCACACAACTCACTGGCACACAAAATCTCAGTGCAGGGGCATAGTGTGACCACAGTTTTGCCACCGTCTATATGAATAACTTCATTGCAGTTTCCAGTGAAGTCCTGAGTTCTACCTGAAACCTCTTTGGCATAGCCTTCACATTCCACAGTGCTATTGGCATTCTGGTTTTAAGAACCTTCACAGGCAATAAAACTGGCAATAAAAATGTTTTTACAACAGTCTATCCTTTCTCTAGTCTACTCTTCCAAAAGTTTTTTTTTCCTTTTCAATATCTCTTGTGCACGAATTTCAAAGCCTTCTGAACTATGGTTTCTAGGGTAGTCACAGCAGTGACCCTGCTTGGTACCAGTTTTCTGCATTATATTTCCATTACTGTGACAAAATGCAGTTTCTGCCCACACTTGCTTGGCCCTGTTGTCCTTACTTAGGTCTGTGTCAAAGCACACACGATGGCAGGGAGCGTGTGGCGGAAGATGCTCCCCTCCCTAGTGATGCCCAGACATGAGAAGGACTAACATTCCTTTCAAGGACACAATGCCACTGAGCTTATTTTCTTCCACAAGACACTGTCTTCTAAAGGTTCCATCACCTAGTAGGACCACAGCATGGCAACAAAGCCTTCGATATTTGAGCCTTGAGCCACATTTCAAAATCAGTTTATCACTATATCTGTATGTAATACTGTGTATAAAGAGTATTTGTAAATTAGTTATATTTCTAAGAAAACTAGTAAAGGGAGACAAAAATAAATTGAGAGATTTATCATAATTTGCATAAAATAAGACTTGCAGCAAAGAATTGTTTCAGCTATTACGGAGGTTGGTATGTCAAAATCTGCAGCATGATCTGTCAGGCAGACACTCAGGAAGCCTAATGGT
>RJWT010029442.1:0-14912 GCA_004365215.1 Cuniculus paca | reverse complement strand
GTTCCTGAGCCAGCTGCTGAGTCCTAATGACTTTACACCCTGAAACAATCAGCTTCCAAACTCCATCTCCCACTGCTGGGGCCTTGCTGGGTACAGGCACAAGGCTAGGTGCTAGGGAATCAGAAGAAAATAATGCAGCATTCCTGCCTTCTAGGAGCCCAAGCTGCAGCCCAGTTAGAGTAGTGTGCCTGTGGTAGAAATATGTGCAGAGGGACCTAGGATGCCATCTGTGATGCCATCTGTCGGGCGGGCAGGTCTGCTGGGAGCAGGACAGTGTAGTGGGGAGGGTGGGTGGGGAACCCCTCACACCAGAGCTGATGGACCATTTTGGGGAGAGCTAGGAGTACATGCAGGGGACCAGGGCAGGAGGGAGGGGTCATCCAAATGAAGAAGCCGGATGTGCAAGGCCAAGAATAGGAAACGGGTGTGTGTTGAGAGGACCCCTGACCTAGTACTGCCAGGGCTTAAAGTCCAAGGGCGGACACGGCAGGAGAGAGGCTGAGAAGTAGACACCATAAGACAGATGATGCCTGTCACTTAACACTGTGCGGAGAACCGCTGAACTTTGTCCTATAGACAACACGGAGCCAGCAGAGGTGTTAAGCAGGGCAGTGATGTGGACAGATGTACGTAATAAAAGCAGTTCAGAAAAGTGAGACCTCGATAAAGGTGTCTTAGTTTCCGCAGAGTCGGTGGCTTAGAACAACTCAAACTAGGCTCAGGGACAGAGCCCTTAGGGCCTAGCAGGCTCCGGGCCCTCAGTTCCAGCCCCAGCACCGCCAAAAACAACACAAAACAAAACCAGAAGCCATTTTCTCACAGATCCAGAGGCTAGAAGTTCAAAATCAAAATTTTAGATGAGCTGAGCTTGCTACCCAGCTCTAGGAGAGAATCCATGCTGCTTCCAGCTTCCAGCAGCCCAGATGCCCTCGGCCTAGGACAGCTCACTGCAGTCTATGCATCCGCCTTCAGGTGCCCTTCTTTTCTGTGTGTCTGTTCCTTTCCTTTTTCACATGGAGACACCAAGCATTAGATTTAGCATCCACCCCAAAACTGTGCAGGCTTCCTCCTGAGATCCTTTCATTGGGGTCTTGGCACGTCTGCAGAGTCCCTCTTTCCAAATGGGTCACATTTTATGGGTCCTGGGGTCAGGTGTTAGACATATCTTCCTGGTCCTCAGTCCCCTGAGAGAGGAGAAGGGCAGAGAAGGGAGAAGACCTGAGTTGGATTTGTTTTCTTGTTTGTGGTGCTGGGGACGGAACCCAGGGCCTTGACTTTGCCGAACAAGTGCTCTGCCATTGAGCTGGACTCAGAAGGATGAGAAGAAGTCTGGGCAGAACAGAGGAGCCATGGGGCTGGGTCTACTGAACAGTGGCCACGTCTCTCTATGTCTGCAGCACAAGGTTTTCATAAGCAAATGGTGAGGCCAACCTCAAGATGACCCAGAACTGTAGGAGAGGGAGACAAGATGCAGCTGAGTTGAATGGGGGACTAGAGGGCTGGGTGTGATGGTACAGGTTTATAATCCCAGCACTTGGGAGGCGAGGCAGGAGGATCACTGCAAGTTCAAGGCCTGTCTGGGCCACATAGTGAGTTCAAGGTTAACCTGTTCTACACATCAAGAACCTGTCTCAAAAAAACAAAACAAAAAAATAGTAATAAAGGACTGGGGATGTAGATTAGTGCAAAGGCTCTGAGTTTCATCCCCATTAAGAAAAAGAAGAAAGAAAAAAAGAAAAAGAAAAAGAAAGAAAGAAAGAAAAAGAAAAAGAGAGAGGAGGGAGAAAGGAAGGGAATTCGAAGAGTTGTTTTGTAGCTCATTGTGAAAGCCCAAGGTTCAAACTTCTTTTTATTTTTTATTTTTGAGATGCGGCCTTGGTAAGTCTTTAAATTGTCCAGGCTGGACTCAGACTTGAGATCCTCCTGCCTCAGCCTCTCAGAGTGCTGAGACTACAGGCAACCACCACCACACTCAGCTTGGTTTTCAATCTTACGACAACCTCTTCCTCTTGACTCTTTAGAACTCCTGAGGGCCACTAAAACTGTTGGTATTTATAGGCCAAATAATCTAGCCCCCATAATCTCACTCCAGGCTGACAGATGAAATGACCTATGAGTCTCCCTCAGCAAAACAAAGAAGCCTGAAACACTGAAATGCATTTCACTGTCACTGTCTCAGCAAATTCTTAGGGAATCCTTGCTCGGTCACCCTTAGCCTTTCTAAGTGGAAAAGCAAGGGGGACATCTATTGGTCTCCGTCAAGCAGCCACGCCTAGGGCTCAGACCTTTCCTGCTCCTGCAGAAATGACTGGGAAGCCTAGCGCAGGTGGCTTACACTGTCAGAGAAAATGAGCCTCTCAAGGGAAGAGAGACGGAATCTTGGCAGATACCAATAGTTAGCAGGTAGGGAGAGGAAAATGAACTAGAGAAGGGGACAGACAGAGCCATCAGAGATGTGAGCCCAGAAATATCAGCAGGGCAGCCTTTGGAAGGTGGCCAGGAGTAGCAGGAGAGTCCAGCCAGCTGCTGTGCCCTCTCGCAACCTGTGTTGTTGGGTGAATGCTTCACCTCTCTAAACCTGGCCTCAGCCGGGGAACCACAGTAATGATGGTAACTACTTCGTGGCACAGACAGGGAATTAATTATATAAATGGCTTGGCACAAGACCCCGCACTTCATGGGTGCTCCAAAAATGTGTGTCATTTGTCCTCCTTAGAAGAACCAAGTGGTGTCACCAGGGCTGGGGGAACATATCAGCTCCTGCCATGCGGAAGTCTACAGGCATCTTCTAGAGATCTGTCTCAGTAATGGGTACTGCAGGAGGAGAGCAGGTGAATCTGGAGCCGCCCCAAAACTGCAGGGAGAGGTGGCATTCCTTCCACAGGGACAAAGAAAAGGATCTTGCTGGGAGGGCCCTTCCTCCCTCACCCGAGCTTTGTACGGTGGAGGGGAGGGGGCACATTCTAACTCAATCACCAGTTTCTTCTTCCTTTCTAGGCCTGCCCACCAAGCCTCGCTTCTTACCATCCCAAGGGTGCAGGGGAAGCTTTGGGGGTGCTGGCAGCCCCATGCCCTGGTGCCTAAGGCTGCCCCACCTTCCCTCTTCCCAGGGAAGAGCAAGGGGCAAGTTTAGTGCTGCTGTTGGACCCTTCCAGAAACCCTTTCTTCCTTCCAGTTTTTTCTTCCTCACCACATCCCTATCTTGGGCAGCCCCCTCCCCAACAAACTCGATCTTGGCATCTCAGCGGACGAGCAGGCTGCTCCAGCCCTTCCATCCTCCGCTCTCTCCTTCCTTCCCTTCCCCCACATGGAGAGAGGAAGAGAGCAGTCACAGCTCCCCTGGTGTGCCAGCTTCCTGATCATGAGTACCACCCCTGTTCTAGCTGAGTGACCCCCTCCCTGCATACCTACCCCCAGCACCAGCTCTGGAAAGCCAGGGAGAGGAGACTGGGAAACATTCAACTGTTGTCATTTCCCGAGACCTGTTCATCATTTCTCCAACAAGCCTCTTGCCTAACCCTGCCACCCAGTGTCCCTGGAACGGCTGAGATGCCTTGGCTCGTACACCTCAAGCTAGGGAAATATTAACGTTATGTAACAACTACAACGGCGTGGGCGACCAATCGGAATGGAGCACGGGGGGGTGGCAGTATGGAGCGGGTGTGGTGCTCAGGGTCCCCTGCTGTGCCAGATGTTTGTTATCCCTCTACTTGCTAGATTATGGTAGGAAGAAGAGGCCTGGGGACAGGCAGGAGACTCGGGTCACAGCCATTTCCTTACCAGCGTGGAAGCACTTCGGTATTTTAACAGCATGGCTGTACCAACGAGGACTGATCTTGGCACTGCCCACAGCAGCTACCACTACCCACCTCTCTTGCCAAGCTTCCCCCTACAACCTCTGCATGGGTTCTGCTGCCTCCTGCCCTGGCTAACGCCCCGCAGTAACTTTCGCCCCTTCAAAGCTTGAAAAGCTGTGCGTAGCCAGGCGTGTAATCCCAGCACTCCAGAGGAAAGACAGAAGGAGAAGAGGGAGGGAGGGAGCTGCAGAGATACTCAACTAGAACCTAGAGCTGGGCCCTGTCCTGCTGTGCTTCTCTCCCGCTGTGTGACCTTGAGCAAGTAGCTACATCTCTCTAAATCTAGTCTTCTCCTCTGTAAAGTGGGCACATCTGCAGGCTTTCACCCACAGGATGACGGTGTCACTAGATGCCACATGCACATGGAGGTGTCTTGTGAACCCCATCTCATCTCGGATGCACTGTTATTCTGATGCACCTGTGTGAAAACGCTGAGGAAGGGACAGACAGTACAACATGCCCTGGCCCAGCCTTCTAAGACAGTCTCGCTGTTCACACCTCTGCAGGACAGCAGCCGCTTCAGCCTAGGACAGAGTCTGCCCTGCCCACCACCTGTCCTCTTGCTCCTCTCAGCTGCAGGGCAGACACCCAGATTTGAGGGCACTAACATCACGCTAGCACCCAAGTCAGGGAGCGAGTTTTGAAGAGTTTGCCCAGGGAGCATGAGAAAGAATAGCACAGAGGGTAGGGGGCATTCCACACAGCCCACATACCCCCAGCACCAGTTCTGGAGCTTATCATCACCCAGTCTAGCACCACCCTGCTTTTTCAGTGTGAATTTAACCCGCCAGTCTCCACTCCTCAGTGGTAGAATAGGGTGAGCATAACCCTCACCCTCACAGGGATGTTGTGATGATTCAACAAGATAAGGTACGCAAAGCTCTTAGCACAGTGCTGGACACACAAGTGCTCTTCATAATGAAGAGCTCTTCGTAATGAAAGTGCCCCTCCCCAGGCCACCCTGCGGAAGCTGAAGGTAGAGGAGTACGTCCAACAGAAGAGAGAGTTCCTGGCCCTATACCAGGATCGGGACCGGGAGTGCCCCAGCACCAGGCCCTCCACACCCTCCCTGGAAGGCTCTCAGAGCAGCGCGGAGGAGAGGTAAGACCCCCCTGTGCCACCAGATGGGCGGCCACAGGCAGGGAAGGGGAGGGCAGGAACACAAAAGGCTGAGAAGTGGCAGCACAGCCTTGGCAGAACTGGCATAAACAGAGGGCAGCAGGCTACAGCTTGGAGCAGAGCTGGCCTGCGAAGGGATGCCTGGGACTGGCTCCCTATGGGAAATCAGCCTAGGGCGGGCACAGTTTGAAGGAAACAGAAACAGGACAGGTGAACTCGGGACAAGGACAAGGATCCTGTGTGAAGGTGAGCCTGGATCTGTACAACAACAGAGCTGCCCGGCAGTGGCAAACCCTGATCTCCAGAATGCTCGAGGATCATCCAGGGTAACACAGCTGCTTAGCAGCATGCTTGTGGAAACAAGAAGAATCCATCGCTGTGGGTACAGTCTGAGTCGCCTCCCATGATAACCTGAGTTACTGTCACCTCAGGACCTGCTCAGCAAATACCTGACCATCTGCTCCACACAGGTCCCGCACTGGTCCTGTGGATAAAATGGCTTGGGGCAGTCTGAGCTCTTTTAGTGATCACAGTTCAGCCAGTGAGATGAGAAAGATCACAGTCCCTTGTACAGGGGGCATGCAAGGAAGTTTTGAGGAGGAGCCACTTCCAGATGAAGTCATCAAGGTAGACCTCCTGGGCTTGCCCCTGACCCCAAAGCATGAGTCTGGCCGCTTGCTTTTCCTTGTAGGACTTCCGAATTCTCCGTCGTCATCCCCCACCTGGTGGTGACAGAGGACACAGACAGAGACACTCCCTCTGTACCAGATGATGCCTCAGACTCTGGCTATGGCACTTTGATCTCAAGCTCACCCAAGGAGCCCCCCTCCCCACTGAGCCGTCTACGCCCCAAGGCTTTTCGAAGGGACCCCCGCCTCACCTTCTCCACCCTGGACCTCCGAGATGTTCCTCTGCGTCCCCAGCCTCCGGACCCCCGAGCTCCCCAACGCCGAAGCGCCCCGGAACTGCCGGAAGAGATCCGAAGAGGGGGCAGTCTTCCCAGGGAAGACCCGCCCACCGAGTCTGAGGAGGAGGAGGGGACCTCGGCTGGGCGGAACGTGGAGGTGGAAACCCTGCACCGAGCTAAGCTTCGGGGGCAGCTCCCACCCTCCCCGACCCACGCCGACTCTGCCGCTGACTCTGCCGGCGAGAGCCCCTGGGAGTCCTCGGAGGACGAGGGGCCTCCCTTCCTAAGCTCGCGGTGCAGCCCCCGAGCCCACCCACTTCGGGCCGAAGACATGCTGCGGGAGATCCGAGAGGACCTGGCCAGCCAAAGGATCGAGGGAGCCCCGGAGCCTCGGGACAGCAGGCCTCGGAAGCTGACGCGTGCCCAGCTGCAGAGGATGCGGGGCCCCCACATTATACAGCTGGACACCCCCCTGTCTGTGTCGTAAGTGTCAAAGAGGCTGGCCACGGGCGGAGTAGGGAAGGGGTGGTGGGCAGTGTAGGGTGG
The DNA here is from genome assembly GCA_004365215.1 of Cuniculus paca. NCBI lineage: Eukaryota > Metazoa > Chordata > Mammalia > Rodentia > Cuniculidae > Cuniculus > Cuniculus paca. The sequence continues at coordinate 8,483 of RJWT010029442.1, read as the reverse complement.
GATGGGCCACAGGAGGACAGTGTAGGTCAGGGACCAAAAAGTGCCCTTAGCCTCATTTCAGCCCAGCCTGACCTCCTGCTTCTTCCCCCCTGACCTTCACCTAACACCTGTCTCCTTGCTTTTCAGAGAAGTGTGAGCAATGCTGAGGACCTCTGGGCTTTTTCTCAGAGGCAATGTCTCCCCAAGCGTGCTGGCCACCACCCCACCCCTGGACTCTACCTCAAGGACTTCCCCCGGGAAGCCTGGCCCAGGCATCGGGCTCCGCCCTCAGGACTGTGGATTTTTGTATCATAGACACCATGGAGCCCCGCATAAAATTATGTATAAAAATGATGGCTTGGTCAGCGGTAGATTGGGGTGAGGAGAGAAATCTGGGGTGCGAGGTTACAGGAGCACAGACTACCCCACCAGCTGGTTGGATGGCGAAGGGGTCTGCTTCTGCACCACCCCCAGAATCCCAGCCTCCCCCCAGCCTTTCACCCCCCAGACCACCACCTCCAGAAGCAGAGGTTTAATTTCAGAGTTTTAGTGTAATTGCAGAAGTCCACGGCTCCAGCTGGAGGCCCCATTGTTCTGTGCTTGCTCCTGCCAGGGGACAATCCAGGCTGTTTCCATTAGTGTGATAAGATTGAGACAAAGCTTGCTTATCTACTGTGAAAAAGGCCCAGGGACCACCTAGGGTCCCCAGGCAGCCTTGCTGAGCCCTCCACACCCGAAACGCGCCTGAGGCACAGTGCCCCTCTCTCCGCCCTCACACGCAGCCAGCCGGCAGTGAACCAGACCCGCGCCTCACTACCTGCATACGCGGCAGGCACCAGGGCGGTGTCAGGCAGCGGAGAAAAAACTGTGTCCACCCGCTGGGGGGTAGCACCAATTAAGTGACTGGCAGCTCGCGCCTAGTCCTCCAAGGGCTTCCTCGCCGAGGGGTAGGTGGTCCACAGGGCATCTCGCGCGCTGGCCTTGGCGCGATGCCCCAAAGAGAGCGTCCACAACCGAGGGAGGGCCCTGGGGCGGGGCCTCACCTCGGGAGGCGTGGCGTCCGCCCAAGGCGAGCGCGGGGCGTGGCCTCAAGCGGGAAGGTGGGGCCGAGAGGGCGTGGCCTCATCGGGGGAGGTGCGGCGCGGGCAGCAGGGAGGCGGGGCTGCGCAGCGTGTCCTGGATGTTCTCCAGGCAGCCCAGGAGGTCCATGTCGTACAGTACGCGGCCCAGCAGGTCCAGCGTGGCCTGGTGTCGTGGCGTGCGCTGCCGCCAGGCCGCCAGCATGCTGTAGTGCGCCTCGCGCAGGCAGCGGCTGTTCTGCAGCTCCAGCCTCTCTATCTCGTGCTCGCTCAGTCCCAGGCGCCGTATGAACTCCTTCCAGCGGGTTGGAGGCACACCGTCCACCACGGCGTACAACGTCACGGGCTCGGCTGTGAGGGTCGAGGCCGGCGAGCCTCTGGCGGAGGCCTCCACCGGGCATGGCCCGGCTAGCCAGCGTCCACCCTCACCATCCGCGACCCGCGCGGGGTCACCGTCTTCTCTCTTGTGGGAGGGAGTGGAGATGGGCTCAGACTTGACGTTGACCTCCGTGATGAAGTGGGGCTCAGGCCCTAGGGGTGGTGGGGCCGCCTCCCTGTTGGGCCAGGCACGGGGAGTGAAGGTGGAGACGGAGATGAGGTTGGAGCTGGGGTTGGGGCTGAAGTTCGGGGTCGAGGTTAGGAGCTCGCCCTGAAAGAGAAAAGACACAGCATTAGTAGCAAGGAGGCTGAAAAGTCCTCTTTTAGTCTAGACAGGGGTGAGGTGAGATGGAAGTAAGGGTCCCGGGTGTGCAGGTTATGTGGGTGGTGGGAGATCATAAGGTGTAGTTAGGGACGTTTGGGCCTAGGCCCTGGTTTCCTCACCTCTTTCACCGGAGCTGATTTCCCACACACTGAGAAAAAAGAAACAAAATGTCATAAATTTCACTTCTCCTCTGGCCCCTCGCCCTGTACTGGGGTTGGCCTTGGGGACTTGCGGTGACATGCCTCAGGGCCTATGGGACCCCAGGGACAGGGACGAGAACTACTGATGCGGCATGACCTCGCACCAGCCATGGGGGGGGCAGCTCCTGCTGGAGACACTCCTCCTCCTCCTCTCCCTCAGTCTTTCCCAGCCAGCCTTCCTCCCACACCCCCGGCCTTCTGCACGCCCCCTCCCTCCAGTCTCTCCTCACCAATGGAGTAGAGTTTAGGCTTCCACCGCGGGTAGCGGCACATTAAAGCGATGAAGAAGACGGATAAAAGGCAAAGGCCAAAGAAGATCACCAGAGGCAACAGCACTGTGGTACCTGGAGACAGAAGTAGATCTGGTGAGGAGGGAGAGGGGTGGGGAGGCAGTAAGGATGAGGGAGAGGGCAGGTGGGCATGGCTCCAGGTCACTTCTCACCTGAGTCCTGCGGGGGTTTAATTACAGGACGCGGGCACACCTTTGCGCACTCTGAGTCTTGCTTACATCTGAAAGGAGAGATAGCACTGGTGAACAGAGGCCTTGGCACTTAGAGGAACGCAAAAGAAAACACACAAAGATTGTTGGAAATTCTTTGCTTTAAAAGTTTTCCTTAAAAAAAACTTAAAAATTAAAAAAAAAGTTTTGCTATCTCTTGATCTAGTGAAATTTGACCTATCTTGAGAATGAATGCAGAATGAAACCTAGTTAATCAGAGTCATGTAATTTTAGAATTAGAAGGGATCTTTTGTTTTTATTTTTGTTTTTTTTGAGACAGGGTCTCACTATGTAGTTCAAGCTGGCCTTGAATTCACTATGTAACCCAGGCTGGCCCTGAGCTCACTATATAGCCCACAGTAATCCTCCTGCCTCAGACTCCCGAGTGCTGGGATTACAGGCATGTACCACCATACCCAGCATAGAAGGAATTCTGAAAAGGCTATGTTGAAAAAAGTTAAAAGCAATCATGATCACAGGGCTGGAGGTATAGCTTAGTAGTAGAGGGATAGCCTAGTACTCATAAGGTCCTAGCACCATCACAAAACAAAACAAAAGAGCAGTCAAGGTTACTGTATAAACTCCAGCCCATTCATTGGCTAACAGGGTCATCTAAGTAAGCCATTTCACCTCTAAGCCTCAGTGACCTAGGGATCATACCCACCTCAGTCTTGAGTACTGAGATCATTATGCTTGATATACTAAGAGCTCAGTAAATGGTAACTGTTTTTGAGTTGTTATTTTTCCTTGTTTTGCAGATGAGATTGTGGTACAGAGGGGTGCTATGGTTTGGATCTGGAATGTCCTTGAAGGGCTCACATGTTACATGCTTGGTTCTCAGCCTGTGGAGCTATTGGGAGGTGGTGAAACTTTTAGGAGGTGCAGCCTCATGGGAAGAAGTTAGGTGATTTGGGGTGTGCTCTTTAATGAGATATCAGGACCCTGGCTTCCTGCCCACCATGAAGTAAGCAGTTTTGTTCCCACCCACCATGAAGTGAGCAGTTTTGTTCCACCTTGCATTCCCACCATGATGTGCTGCCTCAACCCAGGCCCAAAAATATAGCCAATTAACCATGGACCAAACCCTCAGAAACTGTGAACCTAAATCAAATTTTTTCCTCCTTATAATGTTTTTTTTTGTTTGTTTGTTTTGTTTTGTTTTGTTTTTTTGAGACAGGGTCTTGCTATGCAATTCAGCCTGGCCTTGAGCTCACTTTGTAGCCCAGGCTGGTCTTGAACTTTGAAACGATCCTCTTGCCTCAGCTCCTTGAGTGCTAGGATTACAGGTGTGCACCACCACACCTGGCCCCCCCTTATAAATTATCCTGTGTTTGTCAAAGCAGCTGATGTTTAACACAAGATGTTAAAGGGGTTTTTCTCAAATGATACAGCTAGTTATAGTATCTGAGTTAGAGGGAGATCAGATATGCATGTGAAAGCCCTCTATAGAACCAGTACATCTTCCCCTACTGGGGGCACCCTTGGGTAGTGTGATGTGATGAATTACACAGAGGAATTTAAGAACTTAAGTCCTTCCAAGAATTCAAAAACTGGGAGGGGTGCTTTTGCCATCTTCCAAGCTCATGGTGAAACCAAGTGGGACGATTGTAAGAGCTTTTTCAAGAAGAGATGAAAGTTAGTGGAAAACATAGAAAATAAATAGCTTTGTGTCAGACACTTTTTGCAGTGATGGGGAATCCAACTCAGGCCCTCGCTCATGCTAGGCAAATGCCCTACCACTGAGCTATACCCTAAGCTTCACTGCTTTATATGCAAAGGAAGTCAAGGCTCAGAGATCTTAATAACTTGCCCAAGGTCACACAACCAGTAAGTCTAGGTCAGTTCACCCCTAAGAACCCACTGAGTTTCTTCTGTGCAAGTGAATGTGTAAGAACAGGCTTTGTGGAAGCCTAGTCAAGGGCGTTGAGGCGGGGCACACTGCAGTGATCCCAAGCTGCACAGTAATAAGCAGCACCATTCTTTACATACCACACACACATGTGCACGCACAGCACTGCCAACTAAGCCATGATGTATCATCAATTGTAAGACACAATCTGATTTCATGACTGTGAAAGTGGATGTCATAGAGTCAACAAACATTAGTAGAACAGATTGACAAGGGTTCGAAAACCTGAGGTGGAAAGGTTTCAAGTTTTAGGGATGAACTTCTATCCCCAAATACTTTTTAAAATTGGAGGACGATGGGGCCAGGAATTTAGCTCAGGCGCACAAGAGCCTGCCTGGCAAGAGCGAGGTTGTGAATTCAATCCCTGGTACCAAAAAAAAAAAAAAAAAAAAAATTGAGGACCATGTTGTGGAGAAGAGGGAAGGAAAGGACTACCTCACATCATTTAAAAAAAATTTTTTTTATCTTTCCATAGTAGAGATTAAGCCCAGGGCCTTCATACCCAGCCCTTTTTAATTTTGAGACAAGGTCTTGCTAAGTCGCTAACTTGTCCAGACTAGGCTCAAATTTGCAATCCTCCTGCCCCAGCCTCCCAGAGTGTTGGGATTATAGCCTTGGGTCACCACTCACTCAGCCAGCCAGTGAGAGGCTGAGCACTCTGGGAATCTCCCTTACCTTGCTAGTAGCTATCAGCTGCCACCACCCCTCCCCAGGGCACCCCATACCCACTGTCCCATGCCAGCAGCTGGCAGATAGATACTCACTTGCTGCAGGAGACACACTCGCTCCCTCTTGGAAAGAAGCCTGTGTGGCAAGTGCACACAGTGTTCTGCCTCTCCTGGCCTGTGGGAGGAAGTGCCATACACTAAAGGACATGCACCCTGCACCCCAGGGCCAGAGGAGGGCAGAGGGGCAGGGTGGGGTGGCCAGACTGGCTGCTTCTCAGACCCACAGACCATGGGAGCAGAGGGGAAGGAAAGAAAGAGCTACCTCATGGGAAAGGTGCAAAAAGTGGAACCCTTCCTTCTGGGAGATGGGCTGGCCAGGGGCTGGGGTAGGGGAGGGTGTGGGCATGGGCCCACTGTGCTCACAGGGAATTGTCACAGTGCCATTCAGGCAGAGGCTGCAGTTCATGCACCGGAAATATTTTGCACCGAAATAGTACCGGAACTGGTTCTTCCTGCAGCCACACACAGTGTCCCGATTCACTGTGCAAGAACTAAGCTCCACCTGGAACAGCTCTGGTGAGACAAAAGGTAATGTGAGTCCTTCATTGCTTTTCCATATTAACTCTACTTCCTCTTTCCCTGAAGTACTGGGGATTGAGCCCAGAGCACTCTACCACTGAGCTACACCCCAGCCCTCTGTAGTTATCATTTTGAGATAGGGCCTCACTAAGTCCCTAAACTTCCCAGGCTGGCCTGGAGCTGACAGCCTTCCTGCCTCAGCCTCCAAGTAGCTGAGATGACAGACTTGCACCACTGCAGCTGGCTCCTGCATCCCTTCTTGACATCTCTCACCATGTGTACCTGTCCCTGTTACTCATACTCACACCAATGCACACACATCCTGCCTGTAGCACCAGCTTTCACCAATTCAAAGATCCCCCACAGCAGTACACGGGTGCCTCTGCACCCTTAGCACCCGGACCACACCTGCTCCCAGAGCCCAGTGATGCCAGGAGACTGACCTTCCCGACACTGGGAACAGCCGAAGCACTTCCGGTGGTAGTTCTCAGAGGAGGTGAAGGTGCCACTTTCACACTCCCTGCAGTCCGTGTCCAGCCCTGGGCCTGGACAGTCATTGTACAAGTAGGTCCCTGTAAACAACAGGGCATCAGGGTTAGGCTGCTGCAGAAAACCCCAGGAAAGAGCCTTGTGCTGGGGAGACCAGCCAGGGCTGTGTCCCTGAAATCCCTAGGCCAAGGAAGGAGGGAAAAAATCCCAGCGAGTGGGGGAGAGGCTTGGGGTCAGGGACCTAAATCTTAGAGCATCAGGAATAAGCAAGCAAAGACTCCAGGCCCCACCCCTGAGGGGACTCACCATTATAACTTTCTCCTACCTTTGTGGCACTTGGTACAGCAGATGGAATTATTTTTAGGGTGGCTGTATTTTCCCTGGGGACACAGACTATCCCCCTTCTCAGGATCCCCAAAGGAAGGGTCCAGGCCAATGACACCTGATGAGTGTATCCCCACCAACAGAACCAGGAGTACCTGGGGAAAATCAGAGGAAAGAGAATCCCATCAGGAGAGCCAGGCATGGGGGGCTGGGTGGCAGCAACCCGACACTTGGCAGCACAAGACCCTGCTCCAACCTCCTCCCCTTAGCCTCTGCTTAGCTTCTAATGCTCCCACGTTCTAGTTCTTATTACCTCAACCCCAAGGGTAGTAGGCCCCACTGCCCTGCCTGACAGTGCCTGATGCCGCCCCCCTCCTGGATACAGAGCAGATACTCAGATATTCAAGGAATGTTTCGTCGTTGTAGTTGCTGATGGTACTGGGGATGGAATTGGGCCTGGTGCATGCTGAACACACATTCTACTGTTAGCTACACCCCCAATCTGAGAATGGCTTTTGGATGGGGAACTGGCAGTTTACTTCCATGATGGCCCTTTCTCCCGAGACAAGACACAACTCTAAAAATGAGAGAGGACGTTTCTCCAGCTGGTGTGGGATTCCCAGGGCATTTGTGTTGTGAATGTTCACAGAGGTGAACAGTTAAGATTCCATAAACTCTCCTGGATTATGTTGTACCACCAGAAAGTATTTTTAAAAAATCAGATAGGGGCCGGGCATGGTGGTTCACGCCTGTAATCCCAGCACTCAGGAGGCTGAGACAGGAGGATGGCTGAGAGTTCAAGACCAGCCTGGGCTACAAAGTGAGCTCAAGGTCAGCCTGAACAGCACAGCAAGACCCTGTCTCAAAAAGATAAGGGATGGAGATTCAGCTCAGCAGCCTAAGTGCCTGCCTGGCAAGCGTGAGGTTGTGAGTTCAATCCCCAGTGCTGCAAAAAAAAAATAAATAAAAAATCAGATGGAAGTGGAGAGGAGTGGTATCCCCCTGGCCACCACTTATGAGAGCAGGCAGAAGCAAAAGGGAGAATTTCTTTATTCATTTATGGTAAACTCTATTCAGGACCCAGTCCTCGCACTCCCTGCCCGTCCTTACACCAGTAAGTTTACACACATACCCCAAGTTGGCAAGTTCAGATGAGGCAGGAGTCAGAGCAAAAGTTGAGAGGTCAGGCATGAGGTGTGGGCAAAATTTGGGAGGCCAGAAAAGGGCAAAGACTATGGGTCACAGGCAACTAGAGCAGACCAAAGGTGGGGATGCGGCTCAAATGGTCGACAGATCAGGAGCTGAGTGTGTGCCAGGGAGTCGCCGTGCTCTCTGCACAGAAACGCACTCTAGGAGGCAGGCTGTACAGCCTTGAACGAAACCCGCAGGAGCATGAGGGTTTTCCTGTTTCTGGCTTCAGTTTCAAGAAAACAAAAGCCACGAGTCCATATTTAGCTCCTACTTTCAGACTTTGCTCTTTGATCTCTCTCCGCTCAATCCTGCTTCTCCCTGGATCTTGATTGTTTTTCCTCTCTTCCATGAGTCACCTTATGTAAAGATAGAGGTGTCCTCCAAGAATATGAAAACACTGAGGAGCAATAGACTTATCTGATCACCAAAACCCCAGCCCAACAGAGGAGCTCCACAGGGCTCCAGTTTCCAAAATGGCAGGCAGGTCACACCCTGTCATTCGCTGGGAGCTGCGGCTGGGTAGCTGCACAGGTCCGGAAGCCCAAGCCTCTGCATAGACCTAGGATGCCACTTGCCACTCACCAAAGCCCAGCAGCAGCCCCCACAGCAGGGGTGCCCCCTCCACCCTGGACAGTGCCTTCCAGGGCGACAGGAAGGGCTGGTTATGGGAAGAGCTTCCCAATCCTAAATGAGTGGTTCCTTTCCCCGAAGAAGAATTTGGCACACCAAGAAGATCGTTAGCATTTGGAATGTCACCAGGGCTCTGAGGGCAAAGCCAACAGGCCGACCCAGGTCAGGAGGGGGCCTGGGGCTCCAGTCCTGGGCAACCTTGGCGGGGTGAGGGCGAGCCTCCCTAGAGCGGG
>RJWT010029441.1:0-14922 GCA_004365215.1 Cuniculus paca | reverse complement strand
CTGCACTCTCTGCCTCTCTATCGCCTCTGTCTTATTCATCTGCTGTGCATTGATAAGCGTATCTCAACATCTTCCGGGGCTCAAGGACATAGGCACACCCTGAGTAGCTAGCGGAGACCACGGCAGCGTAGGAGGTATGTGCCTATCCGAAGGGGCAGTCCCAGTTGATTGTAGCCTTGTGGAAATGCAGGCCCAAAGTGCCACATCATTTAGGGCTTTGGGGGCGGGGGTTCGTGTTTGTTGGTTTTTGAGATGGGGCTCATACTGGGTTACCCAGGCTCATCTCATCTCACAGGCCTGGACTGAAGCAATTCTGCTTCAGCCTCCCGAGTAGGTGGGACTATAGGCACACACCACCCTGTCTGACTCTTCCAGGTTGTTTTTTTTGTTTGCTTGGTTTTGGTGTTTGCTTGCTGGGGATTGAATCCAGAGGTGCTCTACCACTGAGCTGCATCCCCAGCCCTTTATTTAGAGATAGTGCCTCACTAAGTTGCCCAGTCTGGCCTTTGGTGATCCTCCTGCTTCAGCCTTCTGAATGGCTGGGGTTCTAGGTGTGTGCCACTGTGCTCAACTTGTTGTCCAGTTGTTTGTTTTTTTTTAAACGAAAGTTGGGCATCTACATTTTCATGTGAAACTTCTAATGGAAGGGGGATCTGAAGATTGATCTCAAGGCCTTCGCACTCAGTTACACCCCGGCCCTTTTTAAAGGTTTTAAATTTTGAGAAAGGGTCTCACTAAGCACTGAGTTGCCCTGGCTGGGTTCAAACTTGCAATCCTCAGGCTCCAGCCTCACAGAGTGCTGGAATCACAGGTGTGCGCTGTAATACATGGCTGAAACTCTTAATTTTAAGTATTGGCACCATAGTCATATCTCTCTAAGACACAGCAAAGTAGGAAACATTATTTGTAGACTGATTGCAGTCTGTAAGCCCAGGCTAAGACTGAAACTCACAATCTCAGATTTTTGTGGATCTAACCAGTGGCCTAGAGGCACACACCAAAATGCTTGCTTTTCAGAGGGAGTAGAAATAGCAATGGGAACACAGGAAGGATGTCTCTATATGACTGCAGGCATCAAGGAAGACTGTGAGAGAGTTTTCGAGCTGGGGACTGAAGGGTAAAGAGGAGTTCGCCTGGTAGGTTGTCAGGGAGAAAGCATCCCAGCGAACGGGAATGGCCCAAGCAAAGGTGTGGCAGGAGGGGTGAGTGGTGCTTGGGAACTGTAGCTGGAATACCAGGACACTGGCTGCGAAGGGCACCATGGCGGTAGGGAAGGAAGCTGCCTTTTTACCAGCTGCCTTTTTACCAGCTGCCTTGAACTTGGCTGTCAGAATCCTTAGAATTTGGCAAAGCCCCTACCTGTACTATGCAGTTGGCCATGCAGTAACAGAAATGCCCTCGAGGTGGCGCACAGGAGCGGCCAACGGGGTTTTCAGATGCCATTGCCTAAACCCGGGTCAGGATTTTCTAAGGACTGGGTGCTTTTGCTGACACATCAGGGAGCTGAAGGAAGTTAGAGGTAAATCCAGCTCCCTGTCCCCATCCCCGCCAGTGATGCTGTCTTTGCAATTTGGTGTAGTTTCCAGTTCCGTGTATTGAAACAAAATGAATGTAGCCCCTGAAATGCTGCCCAGACACAAATTCCAGCCACCCAACTGGTGCGCCCAGAAGGTGCCCAGAAGGTGGAGAGATGCGCTCCGAGCAGCTTTGCCTTGCTCCGGTAAGAGGCCTCTGGAAAGCTCTATTGGAGACATAGTGAGAGGTGTTGAAAAGAATTGGAAAGGCAAACAGACCTAGGATTGTGGTGACTCTGCCGTTTGGTAGTTGGATGGATGATCTTGGGCAAGTCAACTCAAGTCTCTGAGACTCAGTCTACTAATCTGTAAAAATGGGAATAATTATGACCCTCCTGTTTGAGGTCACTATGAGGATTAAATGAGGTAAAGCACAGCGCTAGCAGGGCTTGGTGTGCTCTTAGTCCTCCAGGAGCTAAGGCAGGTGTATTGCAAGTTTGAGCCAAACTTGGGCAACTCAGTGAGATCCTGTGTCAAAACAAACAAACAAGCTTGAACATGGTGGTGCACATCTGTAATTCCAGTACCTGGAAGGCTGAGGCAGGAGGATTACTGCAAATTCGAGGCCAGTTTGGGCTACAAAGTGAGTTCAAGGCCAGCCTGAACTGTATAATGAAACTCCGTCTCAAAAAGACAAAAAACAAAAAACAAACACACACACACACATACACACAATAAAAGGGCTGGTGATGTAGCTCAAAGCAAAGGCCATAGGTTCAACTGCCAGCACCACCAAAAAAAGAAGGAAGAGGAGGAGAAAAAGGAATGCCTAGCACTATCCCAACCCGTATATGCTCAGTCAGTGTATACCACATAGTGATAGCACTAACATGCACTGTGATCATCTTTGTAAATTGCCTAATACTTTTTAGTGGAATTCTTTTAGGTTTTTAATCATTTCAGCAATCTCATAAGATGGGTCTACCGTTGTTCCCCTTGTGCACCTATGAAAGCTGCAACTCTGAGAAGTTAAGGAATTCACCAAGGTCACTCCAGTACACAGTGGGTGTCCCAGCCCCAGACCTGGGAATTTGGGTTGGAGCCTGGGTTCATCCTAAATACGGTACCTCAGTGTAGACATTGCAGAGCTCCGCTGTTGCTTGTCGTCCTCCTTCAGAACAGCAGCTAACGGTTCCCCTTCAGGGTTTTCCTCCTGGGAGCCCTCGGCGTGCGTGAAGGACCCTGTGCTGAGGCCGCAGGTCAGCGAGCTTTACCTCGCCGCGGGAGACAGCAGAGCGTCTTTTTCCAAAGCCCAAAGAGGTCCTGATTTCCCATCCCCAATTCAGCTCCACCTGGACCCCCGGGGATGCCCTCATCTCCCTGTGACCACCGCCCTCAGCTCAGCATGCGTGCACTCATCCATGCGCTGGCAGAGAGGTATCCACTGCCCCTGGGAGCAGTGGTGCCGGGCCAGAAGAAAGTGCTCAGTGAGCCGCAGTCCCTGCGCTCTGGAGCCTATAACCTGGAGGTGGAGGAGGGCAGTGTTTGTAAACATGTAAACAAGTTAATCATAGATTTGGATAAATGCTGCGGAGGAAAGAAAGCAGGCAGGGACAGTGTGCCCTGACAGAGGTGGTCAGGGAAGGCCTCCCGAAGGATGTGACATCTGAGCTGAGCCAGGCCTGGCAGCAGTGGGAGAGGAAGAGGCTTCCAGGAGGGGGACCCGCCAGTGTGAAGATGAGATGGGTGGTGGGGGCCCTGGGTGTGTAAGGAGCAGGAGGAAGCAGCACCGTGGGGACCTTCCGTAAGCCAGAGGGCAGTGTGGTGTGACATTAGGTTAGAGGGAACAGGGGATGCGGCAGGGCTGGGAGACCGTGGTGAGAAGTTCGAGTGGATGCTGAAGATGAATGGGGCCCCTTAGGGCATCTGAAGCTAGGAGTGACTCCATCAGTGCAAAGCTCCGAAGGTCCCCTTGGCGGCTGTGTGGCAATTGGATTTTAGGGGGCAGGAGGATCATGGAGCCAGCTTCGGGGCTACTGTGGCTGTACAGGTGAGAGCCCAGTGGCGGGACTGGGGGTGGATGCAGGGAGGCCTAGCTCAGGGCTCCCAGGCCTCCCTCCCTCAGCCCTTCCCTCCTGCTGAAGCCAGGAGAGACTCTCTTGAATCTGAGCTTCCTCGTCCCTCGGCTCTGCTCCCTGCCACCCTGTGGTCAGGCAGGGTTGCCTAGAATTAAGGGCAAGTTAGTCTAGAACAGTAGAGCTGCAAACTGCATTAAAAATGAATAAATATGGTGCACACCTATAATCCCTGCTGGAGGCTGAAGCAGGAGGATTGCATGTTTGAACCCAGCCTGGCCAACTTGGCAAGAGCCTGTCTCAAAATAAATAAAAAGAGCTTGTAGCTCTGTGCTACAGTGCTTCTGGCTTCCGTCCTCAGGACTGCAAAAAATGAAAAAGGATAAACAGAAGTGAGGGAATCCTTTTGTGCAAAATTTTCAGAAGTGTACGCTAGGCGAGAGCAGAAACTAGGCTCCCCCATGGGACAATGCAGACAACTTTGAGGACCATCAAGTCCCCGGTGACTCAGGGGCATCAGTGGTGATAGAAAGGATCTGAAGCCAGGCAAAGCAGCAAGGGCTGGGGGACAAGGTGGCCACTGGCAAAGTCCACACTAAGAAGGCTCCCAGGATGTTGGGAAGGACTCTGTTGTTACCCCAGATGTTTATTACCGGGAAGTCGGGGCTATTCAGTCAACCCTACTCTCAGACACAATTCTGTGGTCCTGAAGACTTTCTCAGAAGCTCAGCATCCCTTTTTTCCTGGAAGAAAGAAGTATATCCACAGACTGAAAGTAAATGTGAGGAGGAGCTGCAGATCTAGACCCCAGGGCTGTCTGACAGTTGCCCAGACTGTGCACTGTACAAATCCAGGAGGTACCCAGGTAACAGTGTATTCTAATGCTGCCCTGCTCCGAGTTAGGAAATCAGCAGCCTCTGGGGCTCAGTGTGGTTGGCCACTGGACTGGAGGAGGAAACTCTACTTTGTTTGACTCTGATGAATTTTTTTCTGAGTGTAGGCACAGGAATTGGCTGGCAGACTCCCGTGGGTTGCTGAAAAACAAGATGAAAAGAGCAGAGGTGAAAGTGGGCAGAGACTTCCTAAGGGCCAGGCTCCTACTCAGACACAGCTCTGAAAGCAGAGGAGTTACTCAGCTGTCACCAAACCAGTGCACCTCTCCAAGGCTCTGTTCCCTGGTCTGTAAAATGGGGTCAGTACTTTGGGATCCAGAGGAATCCCTAGGAATACATAGCAAACACACTGTAGATGGTGGCTCTGAGTCTGGATGACCTTTTCAACTCCGGCTCCCTCCATCGGCTCCTGCACCCCAGCGTGCTGAGCCCCTCCACGTTGCCCAGGTAAACCAAAGACTTCCTGCTCCTGTGTGACCCTGCCCAGAGTGCACTGTCCCCCTCCTCCTCTGAGTGGCCAGTGCCTCCTCACCATTCCCCGAGGCATGTTGTTTACCTATTTGCACTGTAGTGTGACCCATTTGACCTTTCCTAAACCCCATGGGAAGGTGCTGGCATCTGGAGCTAATTGAACAGGCAGCCACAGGGATGCAGGACGAGGGCCTTCACTGCATCGCCAGCCCCTCTTCAGGAGGACTCAGAGGAACCAATGACAGTGAGAGTCTGAACCTCAGCTTGGTTTTTTTGGTTGCTTGTGCTAATATTTCATTCTTTTTCTTCTTCTTCTTTTTGAGGCAGGGTCTCACTATGTAGTTCAGCCTGGACTTGAACACACTATGTACCCCAGGCTGGCCTCGAATTCACGGCAATTCTCCTGCCTCAGCCTCCTGAGTGCTGGGATTACAGGCATGCACCAGCATGCCCAGCTCTCTCTTCATTATTTTTTATTGTGGCAAAATAGACAAAACAAAAGTTGCTATTCTAATCTTTCAACATGAGAAAAATGAAATAGTTTGTCAAGTAAATTAAAATTTACCAAGTATGCAGAATAAACTAGTTACCATTGCATATTCTGGCTTGCCTAGCTGCTCTTTTTTCCTTTTTGTGGTGCTGGGGACAGCACCTAGGGCCTTGTGATGCTAGGCAAGTGCTCTGCCACTGAGCTACAGCCCCAGCTGAGTTTCCTGGCTACATCTGGGGGCTTTGTTTGCTTTTTGTTTTATTTTGTTTGGCTTGGTATTAATAGGGACTGAACACCGAGCTACATCCCCAACCTTTTTAAAAAAATGTTTTGTTTTGAGTTATAGTCTTACTGAGTTGCCCAGGCGCGGCTTGAATATGCCATCTTCCTGCTTCAGGCTCGCATTGTGCTGGCATTACAGGTGTGCACCCCCATGCCCAGCTTCCTGGGTACTCTTAGTCACTGAACTTACTCTATGGGTTTTTCCAAATGTGTATAACAGAGCAGGAGAGTAGTTCAGTGGCAGTGTTTGCCTTGCAAGTGTAAGGTTTTCTGCTGAATATAGTAGCACACACCTCTAATCCCAATGCTCAGGAGGCTGAGGCAGAAAGATCACCTCAAATTTGAGACCAGCTTGGAGTACATGGTGAGTTCAGGACCAGGCTGACCTAAATAGGGAGACCTTGTCTCAGAAAAATAACAACCACAACAACAAAAGTGTAAGGCCCTGGGTTCAATCCCCAGTACAGAGAAGAAAAAAAAAAGTACCTATCAATGTATATATAAAAGAATCAGGCATGGTGGCGCATGCCTGTAACTCCAGCACACGGAAGACTGAAGCAGAAGGATCATTGCGAGTTCGAGACCAGCTTGGCCAACAAAGTGAGTTCAAGGCCAGCCCGAACTGTATAGCAAGACCCTGGCTCAAAAAGACCAAAAAAAAATGTATATATAAAACATAAAATTTACCCATTTTGCCACTTTTCAGCATATGGTTAAATGGCATTGAGTATATTCACAATGTTGTACAACCATAATGATCTTCCGTCTGCAGAATTTTTTCACAGTCTCAAACTGAAACTCTTTTTGTTGTGGTGGTTGTTGTTATTGCTGTTTTGAGACAGTCTTGCTATGTAGTTCAGGCTGGCCTTAAACTCACTATGTAGCCCAGGCAAACTCATGGTGATCTTCCTGCCTTGGCCTCCCGAGTGCTGGAATTATAGGTGTGCATCACCATACCTGGCCTCCATATTCCTTGAGGAGATCCCCACTCTGCCCTCTTCAGCAGCCACCATCCTCCTTTCTGTTTCTATGAATCTGACAAGTCTATGTTCTCCATGTGAATGGGATCATACAATATTTGTCCTTCGACATCTGTTTTATTTCACTTATAATGTATTCATTGTTCATCTGTGTTGTCTCATGAGTCAGAATTACTTTCTTTTTATGGCTGAATAGTATTCCACTGTATGCATGCATCATATTTTGTTTATCCATTCTTCTGCCTCTGGACACTTGGCAGCTCTCTGTGAACAGGAGGACAGGAGGCCACCAGCACAGAGTGACCACTTATGATTGTCAAATATTAAAAAAAACCAACAACACATGTCTGCTTATAAAAGTAAACATAGCCTTCAGAGAAGATTTCAAAGACATGCATAAGGAAAAGAAGAAAATCAAAGTCTCTCATACTCCTACCTAAGAGAGATAATTGCTATTAACCAGGCATTATGGGCTGAATGGCACCCCGCAACTCTCATGTTGAAATCCCAAACCCCAGTGTGACTGCACTTATACATAGGACTTTTACAACTGTATTAATGCTACATGAGGTCATAAGAGCAGAGCCCTGAGCCAATAGTATTAGTGTCTTTTTTTTTTTTTTTTTTGCGACACCGGGGATTGAACTCATGACCTTGCGCTTGCCGGGCAGGCACTTAGACCGCTGAGCTAGATCCCCAGCCCTGGTGTTTTTGAGACAGGGTCTCACTATGCCGTTCAGGCTGGCCTTGAGCTCACTTTGTAGCCCAGGCTGGTATCGAACTCACAAAAACGATCCGCCTGTCTCAGCCTCCGGAGTGCTGGGATTACAGGCGTGAGCCACCACGCCCGGCTGGATTAGTATCCTTATAAGAAGACACCAAGAGTTCACTTGCAGTCTCGTGTGCCTCACGTGGAGACAGCAAGAAAGCTGCCCCCTACAGACCAGGAAGAGACATGCAGTTGGGTTTTCACCTTGAAGTTTGAGGATTTACCACTGAAGTCACCCGTTTGTGGCATTTTGTTGGGGCAGCCTGAGCTGAGACACATGCTTGGCCTTCCAGGGTTCTGTGCACATATGTGTACATGTTCATGTAAAATGCGATCGTTCTTAGGCAGCCAATCATAGTCAAGAGAGAAATGTTGGAATCCAACACCCTGGGTTCGAGTCTCAGTGGTGCATCATTCTAGGTGCATCTTGGTGGGGAGCTCGCCTGCTTGGTCTCCTTCTCTGTAAATGGGGATAATGAGAGAGAGCATCTGTCTCCTGGGACTGCCGTGAGGGTTCGATTAGAAAATGCTCCTAACTAGCTCAGTGGCCTAAGCGCCTGCCTGGCAGGTGCGAGGTCATGAGTTCAATCCCCGGTGCTGCAAAAAAAAAAAAAAGAAAAGAACAAAGAAAATGCTCCTAAAGAGTCTGGTGCAGTTCTGGTAACTGAGAAGAGCCAGTCCTCTTAAATGGTTGTAAATAGTCATTTCTCAGGAGACTGTAAACTCCTGGAGGGAGCAAGCTGTCTCTACTTGACTGTTTTATCCCTTAGGGATGAATAGAAGGAAGGAAGGAAGGATGGATTTATACATTTATAAGAGAAGCAAGCAGCGTGCAGAGTAGATCAGAGCAGAATGACTGGTGTTGTCACCCTGTTCTATAGACACTGACCACAGCAGTTGGTTCAGAGTGTGGATACCCAAGAGCTCAGTGGCCTGGGTTTGGAATCTGTCCTGACTGGATCCCAGATGTGTGAGCTGAGTCAAGTGTACCTTCAAATGCATGAGTCACTAAGATATGCTGATAACATGAATGAGAATAGCATCGACTTGCGGAGTTAGGATGAGGAGTCCATGGAATGATCCATATCAGGTGCTCAGAACAGCCCCTGCCTCCTAGGGTTAGAGGCAAGCATTCATGAAAACGTTTAGAAGCATGCTAGCTTTGTATCAAAATGTCTTTTACTGGTTGTCATCTGCAGATCGAACAGCAGCAAATCAAAAGCGGAGACCCCCAAAACACCCAGCAGCCCCTTGACTCCCACATTTGCTCCCTCTGTCTGCCTCCTGGCCCCCTGCTACCTCACAGGGGACTCTGTCCGGGACAAGTGTGTGGAGATGCTGGCAGCGGCCCTGAAGGCAGAAGGTGAGAGGGCATGGGCCAGGGAGGGAGCAGGGAAAGGGATTCCTGAGGGCTGGTGAGACACCCTCTCGCCCAGCACCCTCCCCTGGGACTACCACAGGCTTCTGTCCCCAGTGCAAGCTGACAACCCTGGCAAGGTCACAACTGGCTGATGTCTGAATCTCTTGATCTCTTTTAGATGATTACAAGGACTATGGAGTCAACTGTGACAAGATGGCATCAGAAATTGAAGATCATATCCGCAAGCTGAGCAGGGGCTGTGGGTGCCTGGACATTGTAGCTGGGGAGGAAGAGAAGGGCTTGGACACATTCCCTGCACCGATCAGCCTGTAGTGTTAAGTGTTGCCCCTGTGCGCCTCCTGCTAAGCTGTTAAGATGTCCCTTGATCAGTGTTGAGAATAACCCCGCCAGGTGGGTCCCCAGTTGGTCTGGTTATAGATGAAGCAACTGAGGCTCAGGGAGACAAAGTCCCTGCCAAAGCTTATGTAGCTAATAATAGTTGCAACGTTGGGATCTGAACCCAGATAGTGTGGCTTCAGAACCTGCAAGCTCAGTCACTGTGCCAGAGGGGCCATGTCTTGATGTGCCTCGGGGGGTCAAGTCATTACCTCTCCAGTAGATGGAGACCACGGCATGTCCCATGCTTAGCCTTTCCCCTTTCCTTCATTCGATGATCACAGCTCCCACTTTTGACTTCCTGCCAGGTCCCAAGCACTGTACCTAGCATTTGACATTTCCCACCTCTGTTAACACTTCCAGCAATCTCTCCGAGGCAGGGGCTGTTGTTCCTGTTTTACAGATAAAGAAACTAAGGCTCAGAAACCACTGTCAGGGCTTGGCTGAAAGCACTGGTCTTTGAATTCCATGTACTGAACTCTTTCCTTAGGGTCCATTCCCACTTCCCATCTGAAAGGGAAGCAACTGTCACCCTGATAGGGGTCAAAGATTTTTGGCTTGGGAAAGAGTCTTTCACTCTACAGGGCATGGAATTTCTAGTACTGAAGACAAAGGTTTGCTTGTGAAATACATACGAAGAGGAGGAGATGGGTCACCCCAAAGGAGAGGGAGTCTGTCACCTGGAGTGTGAATGAGCCTCTGGAGGCCTCCTGGGTCTACCTGGGAGCTCACGTGGATCTCCCAGGATGCTCTGGGGCCAATCTGTAGCCGTCACACCTGGCTCCTCCCACCCCTGCCTAGGCCAACCCTAGTATCCGCCAGTTTTCCTCTGCCACTGTTCAGTGACTACCAAGTCTCGTCCAATACCTCAACAGACACACCATCCTCATTCCTGTAAGGCTGGAGTATAGAGCCTGGAGATTGGGACATTGCCTTCTTTTTCTCCAGAACATTCGTCCCTCCAAGCGGGTCCCTTGCACCTCCAAGCCCAGTTTGAAGCAAAGTGGATGCTCAGGACCTGGTTCCTTGCCTGGCCTTTGCCCCTTGCTTAGCTCCTCCTCTGGATGTCCCTGTCCCTCATCTAAAGGAGAGGAAACAAAGCTGTGGCACCTCCTTAGCTTTTGTTCACAGCCATGGGAAGGTGAATGTGGGAGGCTGAATACTCTGTGTCCTTTCTGGATCCACCCCTCTGAGGTGTCAGAGATCCTGGGACTGTTTCCCCCACACCCCCACCCAGCCTCCCCTGTGGTCTTGGGAAACAAATGGAGGAGCAGTCAGAGAGAGGCTGATGAGTGCCACCAACCCAGCTGTCCCACATCTCAACGGATCCATGCTCCGAAAATCCTGAATGGCAGATTCTTAAATGCATATTTTGGCTCTCAAATGCACTGTGGCATGTTCATCTCACATTTTTATTGTACAGGAAATGCTAAAACAACAGTAAAAGAAGAAAGAACCTTCCTTCCCTCCCACCGCCTCTAGCAAATCAGCTGTTTGCATTTTCCATGCTCCCCACAGCCTCTCTCTCATTTGTGGTTTTTCCCAGTATCGGCTTTGTCTTGCTGGCTCTGCTTGGCTCAGGAGACCAAGCAAAAGGCAGTGTTCCCCGAGTGCCTCCCTGGGTGCATCGGTGGAGGCCCTGTCTGGCACATGGTGTTTGGACAGGAGCTCACTGCGGTTGGTGGCCAGGGGCAGTGGACTTCCCTCGGGTGAGTGGAGACAGCGTTGCTATTAGGCACTGGCTCCTGGCCCTGCCTCTGCTGGGAATCTGCCCTGTGACCTGGAGCAGAGGCCTGCTTCCTGTCTGAGCTCCAGCCTCCTCTTCTATTAGTGGGAGTAGGGATGGGCCAGCCATTCCCAAAGCGAGCTCCGAGGGGTGACAATGTGTATTACTAATGGGGAGAGAACCCATGGTCAAATTATTAATGGGGAGGAAAATGGAGAGAAAACCCATGATCAAAAACGTCGGGACCATCCGATTGTCCAAAGCTAAACCACTTCTCTTTGTAGTGCATTTTAGAACTTTGCACAGGTGGTTCCAAATCTTTCCCTCTGACAGTTGGATTCTCAGGACCCTTCTAGACTAGATGTCATCTTTGTTGTTGTCATCATCTTAACAGCCCGTGAATGCTGGACATTGCTAGTGCCGGACATCACCCCAGTGATGTGACTCGGCTCAGTCAATCTTCATAACAGCCCTGAGTTTTATAAATGAGAAAACTGTAGCATCAAGAAGTCCTGTGGCTCCCCTTAGGGTCACACAAAGCCGGGGTATCTGTTCCCTGCATTCAGTCTCACCTTGAAGCTCTTTCTTATCTCTGACGCTCCATGAACCCCAGATGCCCATCAAAGGAGGCCCACAAAGGTGCCTCCCAACTCCCATAGAAGGCCGAGGAGAGGAGGAGATGCCCCGGGCGCCCATCCTCTGTTTGGCTGTTTGGTCCTTGACTCTGTCACATATCTACCAGGAGCTCAAGAGCACCGACATGAAGTACCGGAACCGTGTGCGCAGCCGCATCAGCAACCTCAAGGATCCTAGAAACCCCGGGCTCAGGCGGAACGTGCTCAGCGGGGCCATTTCCTCCGGGCTCATCGCCAAGATGACGGCAGAGGTGAGGGGTGGCTGGGACTGCCATGTGATGAGGCAGGAAGCCAGCCCTGGGCTCTGTCAGGTCTGAGAGGCAGTGGCTTATGACCCAGTGAGCCAGGGGTTTTCTTCAACCAGAACCATCTCTGCACATGACGGGATTTCTGGGCCATCAGGTTGGTGAATGTGGCTGATTGGTATGAAGTGCTGTGCAGGGTACTCTAAATGATGTAGGTCAGTTTCATTTCCACCCCAACTGAGATAGCACTGGATTTTTTTTTTTTTGTCTTTTTGAGACAGGGTCTCATTACACAGTTCAGGTTGGCCTTGAGTTCACTTTGTAACCCAGGCTGGTCTTGAACTCGTCACAATCCTCATACCTCAGCCTCCCAAGTGCTGGGATTACAGGTGTGTGCTACCATGCCTGGCAGCACCAGACTTTTAAATTGCCAAGTCTATGTGGAGCCCGGTCAATGGGAGAAATGTTTATTATGCCCGTTTTTCAGATGAGGTCACTGAGGCCCAAAGGAACAAACTGATTTGCCCATGAGCACAGCTACACAGTGTTGAAGCCAGTAGGCAGCTGTCGGGTCCCAGGGCACTACCCTCCACTGCTTTGTTATCCCTCTGTCGCTTAGTGCCACTATGTACCCAGCTCTGGGCCAGAGCCTGGATAGGCATCCAAGGTGAGGAGACAGATTTACAAATATGTACAGCATAATACAGAGCAGTAAATAGTGTGTTAGCACCGCCCTAGGAACCTGCAGGAGGAATTTATAGAGTCCATAAGGAAAGGAAAGGAGAGCGAAACTTTTTTTTTTTTTTTTGTCTTTTTGAGACAGGGTCTCTCGTTAAGCAGTTCAGGCTGGCCTTGGGCTCACTTCGTAGCCCAGGCTGGTCTTGAACTTTCAACAACCCTCCTGCCTCAGCCTCTCAAGTGCTGGGATTACAGGCGTATGCCACCACGCCCAGCCATGGGGGGCAAAACTTTTGAGGAGGTGTAGAATAATCAGATGCTGGGGAGCGGTGCCAGCCTGCCTGAGTCTGAATTTCACTTCTGCCACTTAGCTGTGTGATCAGTGTTTTCATCTGTAGCATGAAGATGAGAAGAATAGCTGCGGTGTAAAGGGTTAAATGAGCTAATGTGTATAAAGTGTTTAGAAGGTATGCAGGAAGCAGTGACCCTGGGGCTCCTTAGGCTTCAGGGTGGGGCCTCTGGTCAGAATTAGTACATGACAGGCTCTTTCTCCAGCCACTCGGATAAGGAAACCGGCTGCATACAGCTAGTAACAGATCCCAGGTCTGTTTATCAGAGCCTGCGTTTCGCACAGCTTCCAACGTGACAGTCAGCGCTATCTGGAGTTTACCTGCAGGTGCCCTGAGATTGGAGAAGCGACCGAGAGAAGGGGAGCAGAAACGTGTTGGGCTCCTGGGGCCCGAGCGGGCCTCAGAATGTCTGGGAGCCCTCTGAAGTCGTTGGCAAGGGGTCGTGGGTGTGTGTGACGTATGCATTGTGGGTGTCTGGTGTTGAGTATATGTGTGAGGTGCGTATGATGGATGGAGGGTGTGCTTCTTATGTGTGTCCTGTGTGAGGGTTACTGTTTTAGATGTGTTTGGGTATGTTTAGTGTTTAGTATGTGTGTGTGGTGTATCATTACATATGTGGATGATATATGATTAGGACACGTGTGTGGTGTGTGATTGTATATGTGTGTGATTGTAATTATATAGGTGTGTGATATGATAAGG
Source organism: Cuniculus paca (assembly GCA_004365215.1). NCBI lineage: Eukaryota > Metazoa > Chordata > Mammalia > Rodentia > Cuniculidae > Cuniculus > Cuniculus paca. The sequence continues at coordinate 1,356 of RJWT010029441.1, read as the reverse complement.
GTATGTGTGTGGTGTGTGGTTAGTGTGTATCTGTGTGGTGTGCAGCGGTGTATGATTAGTGTATGTGTGTGTGTGCTGCGTAGAAGTGTGTGTGTTACAGTGTGAGCATATACGTTTTTCTAAGAAAAAGTCTCACTGCTTTTCTCAAATACCTATAACAACACAGCTCTGACTTTAGGATAAAATGGAAAACTTGGCACTGGCGTCTGGGTTATCTTTCTGCTTATTTTAAAATATCTCATCTTTTTTGCAAATAGCAACAAATGCTGAGAGTTATAGATTGCAACGTGGCTTTACAAGGTCTTCATCGATCGAGTCTTCTCTAGCAGAAATACCCTGGGTACGTGGCTTAGAAACAGCCGACGTTTGTTCCTCACAGTTCTGGGCTGCAGAGTTCAGGATCTAGGCACTAGCAGATTCAGTGTCCAGGGAGGCCCTATTTCTTATGGACAAGTCACACGCCCCTGCAACCTCATGGAGTGGGAGGAGCGAAGGGTTTTGGGGGGCCTCTTTTATAAAGATGCCAGTTCCAGAGTCCTCAGGACCTAATCACCTCCCAAAGACCCCACCTCTAACCACCGCCAACATGGGGATTAGTACTTCAACATAGGAATATGAAGGAGACCATCATCTTTGGCCCCCTGCAGGAAATGTGTACAAGAAATATAGGGCAACGGAGCATGGTGGCACATACCTGTAAGCTCAGCACTCAGGAGGCTGAGGCAGGAGGATTACTGTGAGTTCAAGGCCATCCTGAACCAGACATTGAGAGCCTGTCTCCAAACAAACAAATATATATATCACAATCTGGAGAGATGGCTCACAGCTGTAATATCAACTACTCAGGAGACTGAAAGAGGAGACCCACGAGTTCACAAAGCATCTTTTGTGAGACTCAAGCACCAGGCCGACATCTCTGTCTGATGCCGTGGCTCTGGTGCCTTCTTAGAAGAGTGGAGCTACCCAGAAGCTTCCTTAGAAACAGTAAACTCTTAAGCAATCAGGGTAGATCTCTCTGGGCCTCCCTTAGCCCCCTGGGAAATAATATTTCTTATATGTGTCCCGATCATACTTTGGCACTTTGATTGAAGTAGTGGAGGTACAAATCTCTTTTTGCATTTGAGAGGAGAGAGAGAAAAACCTTAAACAGTAATTACCTAGATTTTTGAAACAAGAAGGAAGTCTAACCCGAGTCCCACATGTCCCCTGAAAGCAGAAGCTGTCACTCTTATCTATAAGGGTGACAAAGCTGAGAGGCCACATGATTCACACAGCAGTTTTCATGCTCCTAAACTGAAGTCCATGTCCACTCACAATACTACACAAATAAAACCCCAACTTTTTCATTAAGCCCTT